>WBMY01014184.1:23896-49174 GCA_013397315.1 Donacobius atricapilla
GGGGGGTGCTAGTTTGGGGTTTTGGTTTGGTTTTGGTTGTATGTTTGTTTGTTTGGGGGGTTGTTTTGGTTTTTTTATTAAATGTACTAAATAAACAAGTTTCGGGGCTTAAATGAGGCAAATTTTGAACTGTCTTTGTTCTGCTGGAATCTAAAAGGAAAAGTTTTGGTCTTTGAGATCATAGGAAGTGTTGCTTTAATCTGGGCTGCTCTTGTGTGAAACTTCTAATTCAGTTATAAAAACACTCTGGACTTCAGAACAATTCAAAGGTGAGAAATGAGGCACTGAAATCCTGAAATATAGTAGACTTTCCTAGGAAATCCAATTCACAGAGCTGTGGCTTTGTAAGAATTTGACACACCTAGTAGATCAAACCCAGATGCCAAGAAAATGTTCCCAGGACTGAAATGATAAACATGCTGACATCATAGTAATTGATTTGTTTTTAAAATGAAAAGGTCTGTGCAGAAAGATTATGCTGTGATAAAAGCCCCACCATTTGAAATGTATAACTATTTTCTATAGATTACTTCCCAGAGCAACTGGAAAAACATGATCAACTAAAGATAAAATCAATCCTCCGAACACATTGAAAAGGACTACAGGGAATGAGTTATAAGACAAGTGAATTTAGAAAAGGATGTAATGAGTTATAATAGTAGAGGCATGTCCTATCCCAATCAAAGACAGTGTTCTCAGGTTACAAGATAGGTCTGTGTGCTGGTTTTCAAGGGGTTTATTTTCTTCACAATAGCTAGCACGTGGCTATGCTTGGATTTGCATTGAAAGTAATGTTGGTAACACAGGGATACTCTGGTTATTGCTGAACAACTCTTGGACCTTTTCTGCTCCTCGTCCCAACCCAGCAATAAGGATGCACAAGCAGCTGTGAGGGCACATAGCTGGGACAGCTGACCCCAATGGGCCACAGGAGTATTTCATACTGTGTGGCACATTTCTTAGCATATAAAGCTGGGGGATGGAGAAGGGAAAAAGGGATGCTCAAAGTGAAAGCCTTTGTCTTTCCCAGTAACTGCTGTGTGCGATGGGACCTTACTCTCCTGGAGATGGCTGAACACCTGCCTGCCCATGGGAGGCACTGAATTAATTCCTTGTTTTGCTTGGCTTATATGTATGGCTTTTGCTTTCCCTATTACACTGTCTTTATCTCAATGCACAAGTTTCTTCACTTTTACCCTTCCAGTTCCCTCCTTTATCCCACCACTGGGGAGTGAGCAAATGGCTGTTTGGGGATCAGGAAACAGCTGGTGTAAAACAAAAAAAAATCTGAAAAAAATCTGAATCTGAATTACCTTGAATTGGCATTCTGATAGACTTCTGAATTACATCCATCCGGTTATTTAAGTCAGTAATCGTATGGGTATGAGCCTCTTTTAGAGGCTCTCTCTTATATTCAGAACCAGGTCTGATTTCAGATTTCATGTATCACTTCTGACTAAATAAAGCACAGTACATAATCATCATTGATGAATAATCATAATTTTCACAGCATGAAATTTAGATCCACTGAGAGACAGAAACATTTTCTAATCAGGATCAGCTGTATGGTCTATAAAGGTAAGGAAGCCAATGTACCAGGATGATTTTTTTACAAAAATTATTAAGACATGAATTGTTTTGGGGAAAAAAATTATTTAATAGAAACTTTCCATTCATGTCCTTCTACCCACTAAGAACTAGGTTCATATCAAGGCACTCGCATGTGGAAGAGAACAAACTTAGATAAATCTTAGAACATGTTTTTGGAGAGGATGCTGAAATCCATTATCTGTTTATATGAAATTAGGACACTTTTCAGTCCCAAGATGACCAACGACTCAAATTTTAAACACCATATTTTTTCATCACAGGCTTTTGTGAAAACTTTAGGTGCATTAAATCAATCAAAATGAAAAACTAAGCCCAACTGTAAGTGTAATCTATTTTTTAATGATTGAATTATGAATTATTATTGAATAATCATTATTCTTGAATTATGATGAAAATATCTGTGCTATAATATCTGGAATAAATAAATAAGGGATTATGGTTACAGTATATGATAATAATATATGCTGAAAGACCAATGAAGAGTCATTATATTTATAGAGTATAAATATTTTATGTGAAGAAACAGGAAGAGAGTGGCTCAAGGTCATTGGATGAGGCTTCCTATTGCATTAGTACAAAAGTGGCAATAGAGAAGATATGACATTTTAGCTAAACAAATACTTTATGTGAGCAGTGTTGAATAAACTGTTTCGCAAAGGGGACTTCAATTGGATAATGCTCTGGTAATAAATAAGGGCAATAACTTCTTCACAATATACAGAGCTCTATTTTCTACTCTGAACATGCTTCTTCTCTCCCTCTTTTTCCCAGAGGGTAGGGGGTGTGAAATAGGTTCAGTCACTGTTCATTTAAAGAAGAGGCTCTTAATTTAAAGAGATTATTAGCCATTAATTTATTGTAGAGAGACAACAGAAGGGAAATGAACTCAGAAGCTGTTTCATGAACAATACTTGACCGTACCATTGTTGGTCAAACAGCAATCTTGCAATGAGAACCAAAGTTGTTTTACATTGGAAATTAACACAAAGAGAAGAAAGCTTGTCACCAGGATTACAAAATTAAGCAAACTGATTTGATAATATATTTATAAATTGTCATACTTTATCTACGCAAACAAAACTCATTCCAAACAACATTTGTCAAAATATTTAATCCCCATTTGTCTCAACTTACACCTTGAAGTAAAAAGAGAATTTGATATCTTCCTCTAATACTCAAACAGAACCTCAGACTCCCCGAGATATACTATGCTGGGGCCCTGGCCCATTTTGAAAACAACAGAAACTTGCCCTCCTCCCCTCACATCCACAGTCTGGACCTGTTCTCATACCCACACAATTACTGACTTAAATAACCAGATGGGTGTAATTCAGAAGTCTGTCAATATGCTAATGTTTCATACATAACATGACTCCAAATTAGTAATCTAGTCTTCCCAATCCCATCCTCTCAGTCTACAGCCAGCTGTAAGTGGTTTGGAAACAACCCCTGAACCATAGAACAGTTTGGGCTGGAAGGGATCTTATAAGGTCATATTGTCCAAGACTCCCTATCACAGCCAGGGGCATCCTCAAATGGATCAGGCTGATGATTGAGCTTACAGTTCCACCCAGACAGAACTCCAGTGTTTCCAGGAATGAAGCATCTGCTACCTTTCTGAGCAACCTGTTCCATTGTCTCATCAGTCACATTGTAAAATATTTCTTCCTTATATTTAGTCTGAATCTACTCTGTTTTAGTTAAAACCATTACCCCTTGTCCTGTTGCAAAAAGCCCTACTAAAAAGCCTGTACCCATCTCTTTTATGAGCCCCCTTTAAGTACTGAAAAGCCTTAACAGGATCTCTCTGGAGCCTTCTCCAGACTGAAAAACCTCAACTCTCTCAGCCATTCCTTATGGGACAGATGTCCAGCCCTTTCATCATTCCTCCTTTGGACCTGCTTTATCAGATCTGTTTTTCCTGTATTGAGGACTCCAGAGCTGGATGCAATACTCCAGTCATTAATGAGTTGTAGGTCTCATTGCCACAGGAGATCAAAATAAAAAATGCATTCAAAAAGCAATCAGATATTTTAATGCAAAAAATTGGTCAGAAGCTAGCATACACCTACCATTTGGTGACCCTCTGACTTGGGAAGACACTAAACCACCGACTGTAGTAAATTTGGACAAATTCAAAAAGGGCAGCATTCCTCAGTGCCTGGTCCATGCCTTATTTTTTTCCTAAGCATTGTATGTTTCCTACTTCCAGGTGTAGGACAGTTTGCCAAACTTTTTTTTTTTTTTTGGCTTTAGCTGGTACAGCATTGCAGGTAAGCAAGGGCACAGAGGGGACCAGTAAAATCAAGGATACAAGCCTACATTTCTAGCAACCGAAATGTAGGACAGAGCAGATGACAGGTAAACAGTGTTGGTGCTTCATGAAATACTGGGATTCTCTTTTCTCACTGTTATTTAACCTTCTTTTAATAATCTGCTTTCTAGATACTTAAAGAGGAAGAACATCTAAAATTTCTGAGCTCTCTCCCCCAAAATGGTTTTTTTATTTCACATACAAAAAATTATTTTTGACAACTTGTTCATACTTTCTCTCAGGTCCAGGTAAATAAGGACCAGAACTACCGATGTCACTGAGCTAGATCCACAAACTGATCATAACAGGTTTCAAAAGTTACTGTGACATTTTACAGCCTCAGTACTGAGCCTAATAGTGTGTTCCTATTGAAATATTCATTAACTGAAGGGAATAGTTTGTAAACAGATATTTCAGGCAAAATAAATAGGAAAAGATGCAAACGTATTTTATCTCTAAACCCAAGGCCTTCAAAATCCTTGAACAGTGCAAATCAAAGCAACTGAGAAAACGAAATTCATTTTTCAGAGAAAAGTTCTTTATATTTCCTTCAGCATTCAGGCTCTAGGAGCTCCCACAGGGATGATCAGAAGACATTGGTTTTATTTTGCAGTGGATCTTTTGAGATTTGATTCGTTTCAGTCTAAGTGGAAAGAAAAGCTTTCTGAGCACAATCTTACAATGGGATTGCCTAATGACTGTCATTTGATTAAAGGGTTACCTTTTAATTTTACATCCTCTACCAATGAGCAGGGAGACAACCCTAGTTCTCAAAAATCCTCCTGAACTGCAGCAGTTCTGAGAAACAGGGTGTTTCAGCAGAGCAGCATATTTCCAAATATGTGTGTTCTGAAAGTGCCCAAGACAGCTTTGGTAAGTATTATTTCTTATACAAACTGACTGGAGAGTCTGCACCCACCATCAGATTAATTAGCTTTGTCAATCATTCATTCCAAATAGCTCCTATGAACATTATGTGAGTGAGCCCCCTTATCCCCTTCCTGCCCACAGGCTTTGCTGTCATATGATTTTTTTTTCACTCTGATTGTGCTTAAGAAAAACCTAAGTGCTATAAATAAACAGACAATATGACACAAACAAAAGCTGAGCCTGCCAAGTCCCAACAAGTCAAGAAGATGACAGCCTTTGTACATGCTTGAAATTATGGAGCAGTGACTGCAACCTGAAGTGAACGTGCTATGCCAGTACAAACAAAAATCAGTACATCCACATTTCTGGCATGCCTCCTTCACAAAGTTCTATATCCTGCCACCATGGAAATTTACTTGGCATGTGGTTTGGTTGCTTGGCCAAACAGTTGAAAATTAACACCATAAAGAGGCTTAGATGGGTGTGGGTTCAAGTTCTTTTCTAGGTGGAGCCATCCTTTGTAGTTCTCTGCAAATTACACCTTTACATATCTAATTGTGTAACATCAGGGACACTTGGTGCACAACTCAGATGATCACCATAAATAGACACAACATGCTCTTTGCAAGCCCCATTTCAAAACTGTTCAAGAATTGTAGCACTGACTTGAGTGTGTGTGCATCACTAAAGCAAAGTTGGACTTTGTCATCTTTCTACTTTCCTCAAAACCAAAGGTCTGCTTGAAAACCCATATTATTAATCTATGTGCTGGAGAAAAGGATTCTCAGGGAAAACAGCAATCAACCTTCTGTGAAAGTTTTCCATTATTTTCTGATGCCCTTGCAATGAAATCATGTTGTAGGTGCCTCATGCTTTTATTCACATGTCAAATATGCAGTTCCCTGCTGCCCCAAAGAAATGCTAAATACGGTGATACCTAGTGAGGAATCACTGCAGTAGATGATTCCCTATTTAATCCTTTGTCACCTTCTGTAGAAAGGACAAGACTTGCAGTTCAGCTTACAGCCTTTTTCTCTGGCATCATTATTGCTTACTCTTTACCTGACTGGGTTCTTGAAAGGAAAACTGCTTCTGACATAAAATGAATGAGAAAAGCTTATTACATTTGCAGGAACAAGGGAGGGAGTTCACAAGATGAACTCACGTGACAGCATGAGCCTTTAGAATTGCAAAAAAGCTGGTGCAAAGAAAATACCACTCTGGTTTCTAAAGTGGTTGTTACTATTTTGTGTGACTTTTACAGAAAGGTCAAAGTAAGTTAGAGACACCACTTTGATATGATTCACATCCAGGTAGAATTTTTGATGATACACACAGTCTTATGTCTCCCAGTTATTTTAAGATATGTTTTGCCAAATGCACAATCACAATCAGTTTCAAAGGGATGGACCAGCAGGCAGGTTTTTCAACACAAATGTAATACATTTATTTAAAGGGCGAATGTTTCATTTTTGAAACTGTAGAAAACCCCTGTGCAAGCTCAAATCTCTGTTTCTATTGAATAAAGTAAACAGAGAGAATTTTGAATCAGAACAGGAATTAAAAAAGGCAATGCCTGTGTCTGCCCTTGAGGAAATAAGAGAAAAAAAAGGTGTATTACCAGAAGACTCCTCAGCACAAGTGGTGGACACAGCTCCCAAGATGAAGCTGAAGGTCAGCTCTGAGAGGAGGCATTCAGGAGGCCAACGGTGTTCAGTCACTTCCCTGGCTTGCCAGTGGAGACATCCAGTGATATCAAGAAAGTCAAATAAAAACTGCTTTTGAAACAGTCTCTTATTCTGAGGTGGTTTGCAATTTTATCCTAACATTTTTCCCAGTCAAGAGAACATTGATTTCTTTCATGTCAGGTCTTGACAAACTTGTGAATTCTAGGAGTTCAACTCTGTCCATGCCATCAAAAAGCAGTGAGAGTCTCACCAGTAAGGACAGGGTCAACCCAAAGACTGGCACCATCAAGTGTCAAGCTTCAGAAGAAATGGGCATAGGTACATCTCTCCCATGGAGAGACCTGTGTAGCAACACTCCTGGCCGTGAGTAATGCCAAATCACCAAAGTCAGTAACTGCTAAGACTGGCACTTACACGGTGCATTTTCTCAGTGCTGGCTGACAAGGTGCAATCTGGAGGCTTGCCAGGAAAACAGGAAAGGTGGCTGTTGTCCCAGTACAGGATGCTATTACACATAATTCGAAGACATGTAAATACTTTGTGTTTATGCATTCAGGGTGGCCATGGGTTCTTGAGCGGCCTGTTTCTTTTGACACTCCTAATTAATACTTATAAAAAGTTCTGATGAGAAAAAGTCAAAACACACCTACAGGGCTAAACTTAGACACACTTTTTTTCTTTGACACTGGAATCTTATTTGCCCTATTTGAAAAAGAAAAACAATCAGATTAGGGTATAAACATGCTTCTAAGATGACTAACCATAAGGGTCACATTGGGAAATCAATTATAGATATAACAGGGCATCTGAAATGTCACAAACACCTGTTCTTTGATGAAACTATTTGTTTTATCTTTGAAAGACAAAAACAGAACCTTTTCACTTTTGCATTTATCTTTCTTTGGTTATGATTTTGCTAATATGTAGTGCTTTCCTTACCAGTAAAGCAGATGCAGGCTTCACCGCCTCCCCCCTACCCCCCACCAAAAATAAAAAGGAGAAACATATATAAGAAATGTGAGCCAGAACTTGTGATAAATAGTATTAACATCCCGGTCATGAAGCTAAATATTAAACCCTGCACATCCTCCTGACCTGATAGGATTACTCTCTCCAGGGGTTGAAAAGTGTTTCAACCTCAATACTCACTGAATATTTGGCTGTTATGCGGGAGAGAGTGACACCAAGGTGACAGGAACAGTGTATAACTACATTCTGACTGTGATTCACTCTTATTTGGTGATTTTTAACTGTCTGAAGCTCAAATTGTAATTTCAGGCAAGCCCAGCCATGCTGCTGACATCCCTTTGTATTGTTATAGTTTTGAAACTGATCAAACTTAAAACTTCATTTGTTTGTCCAAATGAGTGATATCAAGAGGCTGTGTTTTAGGGAAAAAAAAATTGCAAATGAATCAGTTGAGAAAATAGCATTCAGGGATAAAGATGGTAGCCTTTTTAGCCCAAAAGTATTGAGACAGCATAGGCCAAACGGATGTAAATTAACCCCTTTATCTAATTCTAAGTCTTTAAAGTGCCTATTGCCTGTCTCAACTGTGGTCCTAGTATAAACAACAACTATCAGAGTCTGTAGGAAGGCTTCCTGAATCTGGTGAAGGCCAGAATAGCCCATTCTATACAACACAGTTGTCCTTGCTCTTAGAGAAGACAGCACTCATAGGGTAGCAAAGAAGAGGGTAGCAAAGTGTTACTTCCCAACACAGGAGTGAAAAGAATGTAATTGCCACTCACATGTCTTTGAAGTTTTTCTTCTCTTTTTACTAAAGATGCAACTAAAAGCTCTTTGGGACTCATATCTGTTTCCTCAAGAAGCTTTTCGCACTGAGAAACCTTAATCAGATTGTTTCCTTTATAGAATTAGTAACCCAAATTCAGCAGCTGATCTTGTCTCAGCCTGTTTTCATCTTCTGTTCTCCACATCTCCATCAAGAGTTTTGTCTTTACTATCACTGCTTATGCATCTTAGCCTATCCTAGAAAGTGCTACGGAGCACATGCAATACTGGTACATGGGAGAAATGCCACTGTTGGACAGAAATCTTCCTAAATGACTATTCATGAATTCATAGAAGTCAGCATTGAATTGACTGGCAGAGATCTCTGTAAATAAAGCACTAGACTTTTCTACCAGGGTTTGGTTGTGGTCAGGCCCAAGATTGTAACATCTATAGCCACACAGACAAGATGTGGAATCCAGGTTTGAAAACAGCCCAGCATGCAGTGGAAACCTTAATTAATGCCACAGTTTGAAATTGTGGACACGGTTCTGCAGAATTTAAAGGACTCCGGAACAAGCAAGTTTATTTCTGTGTGATTTCCTGGAGGGCAGGCAGAGAACATTTCTGTTTGGAGAGAGGGGCTGAAAGCTAAATGATTCTTTCACAGCTGCTTTGCTGAACCTCTGGGAATCCCTTTAAGGACAAAACCAGACAATGTCACAAGTAATGCCATTGGAACATCCAAGAATGAAGGAAGTGACATTACCTTTCACTGAATTTTGCTCAAGTGCAAACCCAGAACAGGGGACAGTCTCTGTGAGTGGATGAGCTCAGGTGAAGAAATGGCTGAAAGAATATCTACCCAATGGAGTGAAGCAACAGAAGGACTTATGTGTTCTCCTCCAGGCTCCACCACTGTAAGAGCAGGATAAAAACGTGGGTCTCTCTTATTACAAGTGTAATTACACTGCGGATTTGGGACTGGAAGCCTTTTTAAACTCTCACACCTGAGCAACTTTGATGTATGTGTGTCTATAGGAAATATTTTCCAATCACCAAAACTGCTCATTATTGTCACACAAAGCATCTATCAGGATCCATAAGGATCCAGTGCAGGATCCAGTAGGAGCACACCTGCAAAGATATTCACAGATCAGCAAGTTCACAAAATCATAGAATAGTTTGGGTGTCAAAGACCATCTAGTCCAAGCCCTTGCAATGAGCAGGAACATCTTCAGCTAGATCAGGTTTCCCAGAGCCCTGTCCAATCTGACCTTGAATGTTTCCAGGGATGGGGAACATACCACCTCTCTGGGCATCTTGTCCCAGTGTTTTACCACCATCAACATAAAAATTTCTTTTTTTTGTAGCTAGTCTGAATCTACCCTCTTTAATTTAAAACCTTATCCTATGACTGCAGGAAAAACAAGCCCAGATCTCTCAGTCTCTCCTCACAGAAGAGGAGTTCAAACCCTTTGATAATTTTTGCAGCCCTCCTCCGGACCTGTTCAAACAGGTCCATGTGCTTTCGTACTGAGGACTCTAGAGCTGGATGCAGCACTCCAGTGTGGGAAATGTTAAGGGTAATGAGGCTTTTAGAAAGCTGTGGAAGCCAGCCCCAGAAACAGAAAGAGCAGGAGAATTTAGAATTAGTTGTAGCTTCAAAGTTTTAAAATAAGAAAAGTTACAATAGTACAGCAAGCAAGAACGTGAAACAATAGTCTGAGTCTTGGGTTTGGCTATGATAGAGCTTAAAGCTGCAGAAAAATATGCTCAGCAAGATAGTAGAAAGTTTTAAGCTTAATAATGGAATATTGTTTATTGTTAATAAAAAGCATACCAGCAAGCATTGTTTGAAGCAGGTGTACGTGTGCTTTCAGTGACTGGCTAGAACAATTGTCTGTAAGCTTTAGCAATATGCTATTGGCCTGGAAATTTTTAAAATACCCTGTAACAAAGAAATCTTCAGCTGCTACTGGCAGACGTGACCTGTTGCCATATTTCAATTGTGTAAAACCCTGTTATGAGACTGATGCCACAATTAAAGTTCGAGGAACATCTAGCAGTGGCTCTGTCCTGTTCATGCCCGAAACCCCAACCCACTCCAGGTGGTCACACCAGTGCAGAGTACAGGGGCAAAAACACTTCCCTTGCCCTGCTGGCCACACGTTTTTGGCTGCAGCCCAGGGTGCAGTTGGTTCTTAGGCTGCAAGGGCACATTGCTGGGTCATGCCTATCACTTCATTCACCAGTACCTCTATGGGCTTGACATTTCTGAGTCTGAATTTTAGATTGCTAACTATTGCTAGCTCCTTTCCCAAGGGAAAGCTGTCAACAGTTTTTCTCTTTTCAAAACGTCTCTCTCTGTTCTCAAAACAGGTTAAGTAAACAGTGTTCCCTTTCCCATAACAACTGTCCCCAGGTGTTGTTTCCTATTACTTAGCCAATGGAGAGAAGTGTCAGTCCAATGGACCAATAATATATGGTTTTAGTGCAGCTTGTTATAAAAGACACTGCTGGAATTGTAAATAAAGCCTTCTTTCTCTTCTGACAACTACATGGAGTCAATCTATTTTGTGTCCTACCGTGACATACCTCCAAGTATTTCTTGGCAGGCCTACTTTCTGCAGCCTTCATCCCCCAGCCTGTGTAGATACTGGAGTCACTTCAGCCCAGGTGGAGTTGGCACTTGGCCTTGCTGAATCCCATGAGATCCCCACAAGTCCCCTCCTTGAGCTCATCCAGGGCCCTCTGGATGACTCTTTGTTCCACAGGGATTCAAGCCCTACCACAGCTTGGTGTCTATCTGCAAACCTGCTGAGAGTGCCCTTGATCCCACTGTCTGCCTCACTGGTGAAGACATTATAGATCAGTCCCAGCACAGACCCCTGAGGAGCACCACTCATGATTGATCTGGACATTGAGCCACCAATCACTACTAAACGAACTCCTCCTGATTTTATAGAGCAATTAACTAACAAAAGAATTAAGAATTTGTAGATGGTATTTACTCATGCCATGCAATCAGCCCTCCTGTTTATATAGCTCTAGCTGGTTGCATGATAAATGTGTCTGCATGCAGCTGATGAGCCCAGCATCATTTGCTGGATGGGCCATTGATGAATGAGGTTTTTGCCACTGACTTCCACAGAAGTAGGTCTGAATCTTTCCAGCACTCTGCTTTGTTGCTGTTTTCTGTTCTCCCATTCTGTGGCAGCTCACACACTGCTCAAAAATGAAATTGTCACAAGAGGAGACAGCTTCAGACAGTGAGAAGAACTGGAAGTCTCTTCCCCATGCTGCCAGGGAAATGTTCTGGATGTAGAAATCCCAAAGCACACTGAACCACAAGGAAGTGCAAGGATAACAAGCCACTAAGAAAGCAGGAAATATTTCAGTTAGAAGTAATCTCAAATACCACCAGATCAAATTTCAAAATCAATATCCTCACTCATCAAAAGTCATCTTTATTGCACATTTCGTCCCTTTGATTAGATCACTGACAATTCAGAAGCATGGCTTTGATTTATAATTCAATACACTTGTCATCAACAACAGATCCGAAAATGCATCTGCAACGGGAAAGAGTCAATCAGATGCAGAGGGCAAGCTGCCAAAAAGCAGCCAGCTATTAATTCTGAGCAGAATTTGGTCTGATTTGATATTAAATAGCTGACTCACTAGTTTCCTAGGATGCAAAGAAGATAGAAACTAATCATAGCTGAATCAGAGAATTATGAAAGTATTTTTAGAAAGAATTAGTACCCTAATTCTCTTCTATGATATTTATCAAAGCTTCACCCATTTTGGGAGAACTGCTATCTCATTTATCATGCAATTTAAAAAGCCCTCTTAACATTGCCGTGAGGATGAGTAGGTATAGTCATAACATCACCTTACTAGACATGAGGTATTCACAGGCACGCATTTCCCTAAGGCAGTCAATTTTTAGGACATCTGCTCTAAACAACAGAAGACACAGCAGGGAAAGCACATGGGATAATGCCTATGGATGCTGCACACTGTTTTCATCCAGAAAAAATACAAGGTTAGACTCCAGCAGATATTAGGAACTGAAACATTTTAAACACTCTCTTGAAATCATAGTCGCTGGGTTATTTGGACCCTTTTCTCTTCAGATTCACCTGGATGTGTATCACACTGGATTCTACCCCATTGGCTTTTTCAGCTGGGCCATCTTCATAAGTGTGTGTGGATTTAGCTCTGGGCCCAGGGCACAACTGATAGCTCTACTTTGAATTTTACCATGGACTTGCAACTTTCATCTTAGAACCGGGCATTTCTCAGGAAGATTGATTGTCACTACCTGAACTTGAGCACTTGGCTAATTGTTGTTTGTCTTAAATTTAATTCCTTTTTTGTAAGAGTGTCAAATTTGATCTGACTAGTCTTTTCCAATATAAACTTGTCAGAAACCAAAAAGTAACTCTATTTCCACCTAGGTTTTTGTCAGTACAATGGAAAAGTACATTTCAAGTGATGTATTCATACAAGTAAATTACATTCCAACCTCAGTCCTTTCTGTTTAAAGTGTCACATTTAATCTCTGAACAAATTAGAAAGCCAATGTTTGTATTGTTTCCGTAAGTCACATGCAGATTTTATTGCTACCCATGAATGGAAATAATACACTCAGCATTTCCTCCACCCTAAGCAATGCAATTAAATAATAAGTTCTAATGACTGCATTCTTCTTGAAAATATATTTAGGTTTTTAACTGAACATATTCCCCTGTGACTTGAGAAATCTAGACTTCTTCTAAAGAAAATTTAGAGATAAGCCCAGAAGCAACCAGAGGCACAGTATGCTCTCATCATAATAAACCAGAGTGAAAAAGAAAATAGTGTTGGAAAAGACCAATAAAGATTTTAAATATATTAATCCTATTCTTGTGAGCTCTTCCTAAGCACAGACTACTAGGATAGTAGAAAAAAGACAAAAGCTGCTAAGAGTTTACCTCATAATTGGTGTCTTTTTCTTCCTAGTTTATGGGAAGTGACATTTCTCCTGTCACTCTTTAATTCCATCTCTCATGCCTTTTTTACTGTCTCTTCCCCTGTCATCCCTTTCGTCATGCCTTCCTGCACGATGTTCTCTTCATCTCTCTTGCTGTCTGAGTAATTTTTGTCCTCTCCAGAAACAGAGCCCTGCATTTTCCTGCGCCACCCTCTTCCTTTTCTTCCTTCCCTCAAATATCTCTAGACACAACCCAACTACAAACTTTTCTCTCCTACCAGTGCTGTCCTCTGCATCTTCCCATGCTTTTCCACTCCAACTATTTTCCCTCACTGTTTGTCAGTCAGCTTCCATTTTCTTTTCTCTTATTTTGACCTTGTTTCTCCTATTGTCTTCTTTTCTTTCCATAGGTACCCCAGATTCCCCTTTCTCTCATTCTATAATTCTGACCCATCTTATCCTTTTCCTGCGTCTTTCGGGTCTCTATGTTTTCACAATCTTATCAATTTCGAATATCCTTTCTGTATCTCCTTCCTTTTCTTCATCTTTTCTATTTCTTTCCAAATCTCTTTCCTCTCCTCTTTGCTTTCCCTCTCTCACCTCACTCTGTTCAGGTTCTGTTTCAGCACTGATGTTGCAATGCTTCTACAGCCACCCTGGCAGACTACAGAGGGAAAAAGGCAGTCCATGGCAAGGAGCCCAAAGTAACTCTTCACCTCCAAACTTGCCAGCTGAACAAGAAAGTTAGTTGAAGGTGCCTTGAGAGCTCCTCCACATCCTTAGACAGCACAGAGAGACCCAGATCCTGAGGCTCCTGCTGTGTGCACAAAACTTTGGACTGTGGTTTATTTGAATAATCTGTGTAGCTCTTGGGACCTTGTGCTCAGATGGCTTACTCAGCTACTTTTTTTTTTTTTTNGACCAGATACTGAGGATTTGCAGAGAATCAAAGAACATTGCAAGGGACTTTATGAACCAGGGCTAGCCTTGATGTTGTATCAGGATGCTTGATGACTCATCTGGATGCTCTTATTTCCCAGTAATCCTGCTTCATGAGCACTGTACTACACAGATAAGCCCTCTGCCTTACTACATCCCTACTTGTAGTGCTTGCACTCCTTTCTTGAATGTTTGTCCCTCTGTTAGTCAGAGACATGCCTAACCATACTATGGAGAAACACAGTATTCTTCCCACATCTCAGCTCTGACAAGGCTTGGAGGGTACAGGAAAGCCAAGTTCTGCCCTGTGCCAGGCCACAGGAGACCCAGAGTTCATTGTCCTGCTAACTCTGCTCCTGAACTGCATGATGAATATTCCATGGGACAGCAGAGTTGTTCTGTACCATCCTGGTATTCCCACTGCTCAGCTTTACTGATGTGAAACAAACGGTTCTTGCTTATCCTGCTACTTCTCTTGTAGCTACTACATCAGTTTAAGCTTTGCTGCTACTAGGGTAACTAAAGTTCAAAACAGATGGTCTTCAAGCCTGCCTCTACTTCTTCCTTCATGGGACCATGGAGATGGTGTATGAAGCAGTCAGAATGATCATTTATATATCATTTATTAAGCAGGTGGTCCTGCTTCATAATTAGTGAAGCCAAATGGAATCTGATCTTTATTGAAAAGAGGAATCTCTAACATGTTTTTTATATCATTCTTTTCAGTTTAGCTCTTTTAATTACTTTCTGGCAGCTGCTGCTGTGTGATGGTGTTTGTGGAAGATGAACATAAACAGTGATTGTCTGTGGATGCAGGGGGCTAAATCAGTTTGTCTTTGATCACACCCTGGATGGTGAAGCAATTCCCATGTATGATCAACTCCTTCTGGCTAGCCAAGGAGCAATATGCTAACAGTTAAACAAGCAAGTTCTTGTCTTTCTTCCTAGCTATAGGGTAATGGGCAAGAAATAGCCAAATCTCAAAGAGGAAAAAAACAAGGGATTAAAAACAATAATTTCTTTTTGTAGGATGAATGACTCCTGTCCTTACTGTGATACAGCTTCCCATGCATGGCGGCCTTCCCCTGGGCTTTAAAGCTAAAAGCAGAAAATCGAGTTAAGAAATCTCATTGTAGAAAGGTATCCGCTTCTGAATTCTCCCTCACCAGCTGACTTTGCCAGTCAAGGGGAAAGGAAAAGGAGCCACTGGTCAGCTGTTATCAGTCTCCTTACCCAGGAGTACTGTATAATTATCACATCCACACTGTAACATCTCTATAATTTGAAGCTGCTCCTTTCTGGAGGCTCAATTTTGATTTGGACTGCACCCCAGTCTGAGGGGGAAGGAGCCATGTGAACGGGAAGCTGGAGTGATGCTAAATTTCCCCTGAGCAGAGGGGTCTACAGAATTTCAGCCTACACAGCAGCACAGATTCAGCTCCAGAGATAAAATTAGGGCAAGAAGGGAACTGTATCTGTTAGAAACATCAGTTCTTTTGTCCACTCCTCCCAGGAACCTGCTCTTCAACACCTTATTACCACCTACAGAACAAAGCAGACACTATGTGAGTCAGCAGTGGACTCTTAACAAAAAGTATAGGGTCTTTTTTCTTTTTCAGTTTTAGCAGTTCTGAATACTTTTCATTGACAGAAAATCACAGCAAAGGACATTTGATTCTGCACTAACCTTTTCATGAAAAAAATATATTTAATTAAAACTAGTGATTTTGTTAAAGCTGCTAAAGTGGTGTGCAGGTGGCCCTCCCCTGTTGATCCTTTAGCATGAAATCACTGCCTGCTCTTTGCTTTCCAAGGCAATTATGTGTGCCTTCAGCATGTGCACAAACCCAGGCATTAAAGCTCAATCTTTGCCACATGAACAGAGGAGCTATAGCAAGCTACATTTGGGGAGGGAAGGATGGTATCACAAGATATGCTAAGAGATCAAGAGAAGGATGTTGCTTCTTTGCACAACATAGTGCTGTGGCTATCAACTCTTTCCTCAGCTGCTGTGCTCTAGGTGGACAATGGTAGCAGATCTGGGGATCCATACATTGCAAGAAGGTATCAGCAAGGCACAAACTATTTGGTGTCTTTGCAAGAAATAACAGGATTGCTACCAGCATTTTCCATTCTCAGCATATCTGACAAAACTGTATGAGGAGCCAAAATACAGGAGGGGCAGGTCTACCTTCCAAAATGTATGAATGGGCCAAAAGGGTTAAAATGGACTTAGATCTAAGAAACACAAAATGCTACACTTGGAAGTGAACTGCATGTGTTGATACATCCTGGAAACTCTGCAGAAAAGGATCTTGAGGTCCTAGTAGGAAAGAAGTCACTTTGAATCAGCAATAAGCTCCTGTTGTAATGCAAAATTATCAGAAGTAGGTCAAAGGAAATGATGATTCACTTCTACTTGGCACTTGTGAGGCTGCATCTGGAGTACTCTTCAGTTCTGGGAGTGAGTGCAGAGGGAGGTCAGTAAGATGGTGAAGAGCTGCAGCACATGACCTTTGAGGGGATAAGGGAAGTAGGGAGACAATAGAAAAACTCTAATAACTCTCTTCAGCCATCTAGACTGGGCTATAGAGATGAGAGTTGTAGAGAACACAAATCTTGCCTCTTCTGAAAGATGCACAGTCAAAAGACAATGGATAGTGATCACAGTTTGCAGGAAACAAGGTTCAAACTGGTCATAAGGGAAATTCTTCTCTGTGATAGTGATTAAGAACTGTGACAGGCTGTCCAGACACATTATGGGAACCCCATTCCCTATCCCTGGACATTTTCAAAATTTGACAGGAAGACACCCTGAGCAACTTCATACAACATTGCAGTCTGCTGTGACTTCAGCAGGGAGACTAGAGAGCTCCTGACACCTCCTACCAGTGTATTCTCCTACCAGGAATACACTTCCTACCCAGTGTATTCACTGGCAGGTATAAAATGGCAGCATCTGCAGAGCTACTGCAGAGCACCTAGCAGGTTTAGGGTATGGGGTTGTTAGTTTTTATTAAAAGCTGAAAGAAGATGGATGGTGTTAGCTTGGTAAAAAGGGCTAAACTTGCAATGGTATCCATGGCATCAACTGTCTTCTTTAGGATCTTCTTTAAAATGGCTGACACATTATATTTATAAATGCAGGTTTGCAATGACTTCGTAAGAGGATTACTCATAAAACACTGCATTTTATAGCTTCCTCCTGACCAAGCCTTTCCTCATGGGTAAGACCTTTTTTAAAGGTTCCTGAAGTGATCTGGGGAGGAGAATTTCAGAGTTTGTTTACTGCAAAATGTTGTGGGAAAACACTCTGGTAAGTGTTACCATGAAAGATAACTGATTTTCTAGAAGACAAGTAAAGACCTAGAATATTTTAAAACCAGAAAGAATGTCAAGATTTTCATGTGAGTCTCATGATTTTTCAAAGCCTGACTTGTGGTTGTGTGATACTTATGATCAGCAATACTGTATAGAAAATACAGTTGAACAAAATTTGTTTTGGAAATGTGTTGCTGGAGTTCTTTTATCTCAAAAGCACAGGGAAACTCCCCAAGCTGTGAGCACTGAAGTCTAATGCAAGGTCCAGAAGAGAATCAATAAACACAGGGTCATCCCCATTATTTAGGAGTCCTGTTTGCATCAAAGTTGCTGATGTGACTCAGAAAGGTCATTTGAGATTTAATGAGGCTGGAAATAGAGCAAGAATTATTGTTCTCTGCTTGTAAAAGCAAGGACCCACCAGGAAGTGTTCACCTGAAAAGTGCAGTCAGAAGATGCTGACCTAGGGTAATTTTGTTCCTAGCACAGAGTGATTCAGCAGATAGGTGAGCAGGGTGAGATGAGAGCATGTAATAAAAACACTGTGGAGAAAATGAGCTGATGAAACACTTTCAGTTTCACTTTCTGGACATGGAAGTGAAGCTATCTCTCACTAACTGCTTTTTNAAAAAAAAAACCAAAAAACAACCTGGAAGAACTTCCTGAGCAGTCTTGGGATTAGTGCAGTATTTAAACTCATCTAATTACTGTGACAAATTACATGCCTGCCATTGATCTCCTTATCTGCCCCAAAGTATTTATAGGATGTTCATTTTGCCTTCTCAAAGTGCTAAGTTTGAAGTGATTTTTTCTGTTTACTTATGATAATAACTAATCAAAGGAATCAAAATGAGCTGTACATGACTAATCGACCAGTTTGTTTTACTGTCACCCATGGCAATGCTGAAAAGGTTTTCTGACAGTATGCAAATCAAGCTGCTATCAGCAAAAGGCATTCTCTGTATAAAAAGCAAAAGAAGCAGGCAAGCTGTAGTTATTACCTAAGAAAGATAGAAGCTTCTTGGGAAAAAGGAGATGCCTTTCAAAGGAAATGTCAGGATGGGGAGGAGGATGCGATTTAATGAGATGAAAGGACAAGAGACCTTAGGCGTAATTAAGTCCCAGAAGATCTCACTGAGTGTTCAGCAGAACCCCTACTTAGAAGTCCTTCTACCTTCATTGGAATTAAAGTTTAATTTGGTGTCTAAGTGGAGAGGAAAGATCTGCATTATCAAGTACAGAAATCAATGAACCTTGTGAAAGAAAAGGTCACATCTCCGTTTGCAGCACAGAAAGTCAAGAAGGAAAAGGTGAAGATATAAAACAGCTCAACACTTGCTCTCAGTGTTGGGAATAGGAGAGGTGGATGTCACCCCATAGATTTGTCACTACCTCTCTCCCCATAAAGGAATTTCCATTTCAATTGAAGAGGGCAATGTAGAGGTTTTTCTGTGCTTGTGGCCATTGTTGCTGTTTTTAAAGTCCAAAGAACAGCTGCAGAACTTTTAACCCGGTTTAATGCAGGGATCTAGCAGACAGGTGAAACACACATTTCCATACACAGTGGACTTGAATAGTTCAAGACATCTTAGCTCAGTGCATTCTCTTGGGCATACTGGGCATTTTATCCTCCCTGCTACAGCCACAAATATCTACCATCAGACATCCAGTTTCTATATGGAAAGAGAGTAAGTTTCCATGCAGGAACTTCTCTGACCAACAACTATCAATCAGTGCAAGTCATGAGTAGCAGGTAGGACCAAGAACACCAGACAGTATGAAAGTACTGCCCACTGTCAACTGCATGCAGATTGTCTGAACCCCAGGCTTTTCCTAGAAAAGTGGAGCTCTCTCCCTGGGGGAACACTGCACTGAGAACAGTGGAAACGCAACAAATATATCCACAAATTGGTCTCTCTTGGGTGACACTACCATCCTAGTGAAACCACCTTTGCTGTTCCTGTGCCGTTCCCCATCAGCCTCCCCTCAGCTCTCATCAGCCGCAGATACCTTAGACACTGTTCTACTACCTGATATTTTCCCAACAGCATGCCTGGGGGCACCATATATATATAGTATTCTCATTATCACAATGCTGGGAAGCTAAACATGCTTTCATTCATCTTCAGAGTGAACAGAATATTAACAGAAAGACAAACCTATGTAAAACAGGTAAGCACACATACCTTCCCCAGTACCTGGACCAATAGAGAGGTAGCTCTTAAAAAAAGACACTGGCTTGATCCACAGGGTGGACCTAGATATCACCTACATGGAGCAACTTCATGGATTACCTCACAGAAGGGTGAGTGGCCAACACTCCACTTTCCATTCATGCAGAAGGTGGCCATGAAATCAAATAAACTATAGTCTCACTGCTTGCCTTGCTGGCAAAACAGTAGGTATGGTTCATCCTGCAAAACACGTATGTGTACAGAATGCAGAAAGAGTAGCTTGCCATTTAGCTTTAAAAATTGAAAACTTACTCTGTAATCTTCTTGAAATAGAAAGTTTTCCTAAATTGTCTTGTCTTTACAGTTTCCAAGTACTTTGTCAGGTCCAGTGGAAAGTGATAAAAAAAGGGAAATCTTGCCTCCATGTAAAAGGGTTTTTCTAAGCTGAAATTCACAGCCTCAGCAGACCATAGTTTGCAGGATACCTGCAGCTATCTACTTTGGTTGGATTTTCAGCTATTTACATCTGTACCCCATCTTCACTAGATGATCTTTCCCTTCACACGTGCTTCACAGCTTTCACCATGGCAATTGGTCACAACTGAGGTTACCTGGTCAGCACTGAACTTTAGTAGGCAGTCTGCTGCCCTCTTCCAGATCATATGGATCCTCCATGCAACAGAGCTGCTACTGCACTTGATTTAGATACCAAATTAAATTTCCACATGTGTAATGGGTTAAAGTTCGAAATCAGGCAGAAACACCAAAAATGTAGTGGTTTCACATTCGCCGAATTTGTTTTGTTAAATGTAGTGTAGTGGTCTGTCTTTCTACTATGGAATAGGATTAGAAGAAAGGAAAAACAGGCTCAACTTAAAGATAGAAACAGTTCAATTTATTAACACACACTAAAGGGCAAACAAAAAAACCCATGAAACCTTTTTAAAAACACTCCCCTCCCCCTTACCAACAATTTACTTTTCTATGAAACAATGTAAAGAGACAGAAAATCAGAACTCTAGGTCAGTACCACTTATAAAATAATCTTTCATCCACTCTTTGAGAGAGACAAGGCTCTCCTGCATTTTCTGGTAACTTTCCACAAGAGACATGGTCTCTGTGTGTGGCTTCCAGCTCCCACAAAAGCAGCCTGCCTGAGAATCTGCTTTTGTGAGCTTCCTAAATGTAGCCTTTCCCATGACTACATATGGGTCGTGGACTTACACATGGGGTTTCACCTTTTAAAGACGCACAGCTCCACAACAAAGGATTTCTCATTCTTCACTGGTGACGCAGCTTCAAACATATCCACTCAGTAAAATCAGACACCTTTGCTTGAATCCGCAAAATCACCTCCCCATTCTTAGTCCAAAATTTAAAGGAATATTACAGTCCGTTACCATAAATTAAGGAGATTTATAGCCTAAAACCAAGACAACTTGTCATCTTTTTCACTTAAGAAGTCACCCTTTCTTTACTGACTTTGATATCTCCATATTATCCCTTTCCATACCTCTAATCTGGCCTTTCCTCTCTCTTTGAGGAGGGGTAGAGTTTGAAACAGTCTCAGTTGGTGTTAGGAAAGAGTTACTATTTCCTGCCTGGGCCTGTGGATGGTCCTGTGATCTCTGCCATGGCATCTGTGAAAGCTTCAAATCCACGAGGTGTAGAAAAACTCAGAAACGGGGGCCTGGATCTTCTCTCCCCCTCCACCCCTCGGTCTCATGGGGTGGGTTTGGCCCAGCATGGGCTCAGTGCTGCTCTCCGGGGGCTGGGGGGATCATCTCCCTCGGCCCGGCCGGCGGCGTGGTGCAGGCCGTAGGATGGGCTGGATGTCAGCAGCCGTGGCTCCCCTTTCTCTGCCGGCATCTGCTGGGCTCAGGGCCTGGCTTGGCTCCAGCCAGGGCCAGCCCCGGCACGGCCACCCCAGCCCGGCCCCGGGGGCAGCGGGGCCTGAGCTGGGCCCTGCTGCTCCCCGTCTGCACCCATCTCGATGTTACCTCCTGGCAGGCCCACAGCAAAAGAGGAGGTTCCCAAGACTCCACCTGTACTTAAGGCGCGTGTCCCAAGGGTGTACACCTGTATCCAACTGGCCACCTGGCTGTCAGTTCCAAAGCAGATCACTAATTCGTTTTTTACCATTCACGCCAAACCAATACAGCATGAGGTGTCCAAATTACAACATTTTCCTGCCTATCAAAATACAGTGGATTCTGTAGTGATTTTTAAGACCAAGCTGTAGGTCTCACCCAAGCAAGTTTGGCATCCCACATAACTCCAGAGTAGAGAGCTGAAATAACTCCTATCCCACCCTGCCCAATGATGCCAGCTCAGGCATGGATAGTAGATCTGTCTACTGTCTGATCAAACCAAGCTTTTCTCTAGGACTGCAACAGAGCAAGTCTGCACCTTTTCAGCTGCAGTTAATCAGAGTTCGTCAGCCAGACCCTCTGAGAAACAGTGAAAACCCATCTGAACCGTTTTCAGAATTAAGTCATTATTTTCCATCTTCTTGAGCAATAAACTTGGAATTAGACCCAAAGAAAGCACCTAATCCTGCTACAACTTTTGCACCCTAAAAAACCCCCACCAGCTTCAGAGCTCTTGATACATGATTGTGATAGATCTTAATTTCTTGTGTGTAGATAAGGCCTTCATAATCACTTCACTCTAGACAACCTAATGTTTCTTTCAAGTGTTAATTCAACACTTCCGTCATTATTCAGATTCATTCACCAATGACAAAAATGTAAAAACTGAAGATCCATTCTCAAATCTTTGTATAATGACTGTTTCACAAGCTTACCAAAAGATCCCCCACAAAAAAAACCAACAAAAAAATCACAAAAAAATCCCAGCTACTACTTTGACTTCCCTGCAAAATTCTTATTACAAATTTCACTGCACAAAATAAGGTTCCAGTCTTCCTTGAATTTTTTGTGAGCCACAGATCAGTAACAAAAGCTACAGATCATTAACAAAAATAATCTCAAAACTCTGAACATACTTGTCCATTAGAAACATGTCTTCATTTTCTTACAACAGCTGTAGGAAAATGGTAACTTTCCAGTGAAAAACACAGCATGTGCCAGTAGGCTTCCACAAACTTACCGAGTAAATTAATTTGGGTACACAAAGAATTTAGCCAACAGCAACAAACCATGTGGCTAAGTCTCAAAAGTGTCTATTTAAGTAAATAAAGGAAGTTTTAAAGATGTTTGTTTGACAGACCTGTATAACTACTCTTCTGTTGAATGTGGCTAAAGTGTGAATTAGAGTTTAAATTGCAATTAAAACATTCATTTTCATTAGCATGCATCCAAACTGACCGTGTTACCACAAGCTCACTTTAATAGTTTTTGTAATCTCTGCTCGCTTTCTGCACTGTTTGGACAGCCAAGATCTAGTTCACAAGAATATTTCCAGAAAGGTTTCTGAGTTAGCTCAGGTTATAAATGTTTGCAGAGTGACTTCCACTGCACAGTGCTGGTTTTAGAGGCAGACAGTTCATTGTCAAAAGTGGTACCATGTTCCTTCAGTGCCCATCATCCCACACTGACAGTGAACAACTAGAAATGCAGCTAACAGTCTTGGCCGATTGCCTGTGGAGAGCAAAAATGAACCTGTAACAAACATTCACTGTGTATTCTGCAGTATTAAGTGGTTTTAGACTTCTACATAGTTGTTATGCAAGCAGAAAAATGGGAGAATTTCAAATGAAAGGGAATAAAAACATTTTTAGGCTGCCATGTGTGGATTAAGCATGCGGGTGGCCAGCTACAGAGGGTGGTATGACAGATCTCAGTTACATCCTATTATGTGCCCATGCCCAGACTATTTGCTGGAAATACTGCCTTCATTATCTATCCATTTAGTCTGTAGATATTCAAGCCAGAGCTTCATTTACTTTTGAATTTTTCTACAGTGAAATTTGATACTCTGGGGCGCTAAATTGCTTCTGCAGAGCTGAATATCCCAAAGCCCTCCGTGCCTCTAAAGACAGCAAACTGTCTTGCTCCACTCCCAAGAGGACTTTACAGTGGGGAAAACTGATTTAAATGACAACGTAAAATTTTAATGGGGGCAGGAAGAAAAGCCTCTGCAACAAACTATTAATCTCAGCCTAAAGGCAGAAGCACAGTCAAAAGAGCTACTATCCTCAGAGAGTCAGAAAAATATTCCCTACCTTCCTTCAACTAGCACAGCCAGCACATTCATGGGCCCTTTGGGACCTTTCTTTGCCCCTCTGTCTTTTCTCAAGGCACAGTATTTCTTATAAGCAAGTGTTAGATCAGTCCACAGAGAAAAGAAGCACATACAAGTGTTAATTCATTCCTCAGCTGAAAGCAGGACATATAGACACCACAGTTCTGCTGATGGACAGTTGTGGCCTAGTGAGTCTTTACCCTGAGCAAGTGAGAAGAGGTAATACAAGATGTAAAACCAGGCCTGTGGCACCAGAGCTACTGCCTGTGCTGGGGAACTTCCCAGATGAAGAAACTTGATCTCTGATAGGAAGGCGAACTGGAATGGGAGTAATAGATTTTATATCACAAATCCATTTCCTTGCATTTTTCCCAACATAAAAATAGTTTTCATAGAAATCACTGATATCAAAGCTAGTCAAAGCTATGCAAATCCCTGTGCTTGGAGTGTACACCTTGTGAGGTGCTGTGAAAGAATGTAGACTGTTGTTTGTAAGCATTTAACCGCACATGGTCAGCTACATCCATCCCACTACTTAAGTCATGTATGAAAATGAGCACTGTCTAAATTTTGTCTTCAGTTGCCAGTGTCATGCCAAGATAAATGGTCTAGTTGCTGACTGTCCCTGCAGATGATGAATCTTCATACTTCCTAGGGTATACTTCTCCATTTTCAAACCCATGTGTAACCACTAACCAGGAATAAGTAGTGCATTGCTTAAAGGGATGCTGGACCAAACAGCAAATGGAAGAGGTAATGCCTTCTGAAATTTTTGTCTGGAAAAAGGATGTAGCAAAAAATCTCAGGCTACATCATGAAAAGAGAAACCTGGAGAAAACTGTGTGAACTAACGTTCTAGTATTAGTAAATTTATTATTTAGTATTAGTATATTTATTTAGTATTATTTAGTAAATTTCATAGACACACAACACAAAACTTTGTTCCTGTTGTGGTTTGACACTGACTTAATCCCAGGCACTCATGAAAGCTGCATGCTTATCCTTCCTTGCCTCAGCTGGGCAGAGGAGAGAGAAAAAAATTAACGAAGGGTTCATGAGTTGAGATAATGACTAGGAAAAAACTCTCCAAGGGTAAAACAGGCTCAGCTTAAAGGTACTAAGACAATTTATTGCTAACAAAATCAGAAAAGGATAATGAGGACTAAAATAAGGCCTTAAAGAATATCTTTTCCCCCAATCCCCTCCCTCCTTCCCACTGACAGCCCAGGGAGGCAGGGCGTGGGGTTTTGGTCAGTTGGACACCCGAGGTTCTCTGCCGCTGCTCAGGGAGAGGAGACCCTCCCCTGTGAGGCCATGGGGTCCCTCCCACGGGAGACAGTTCTCTGTGAACTTCCCAGCATGGTTCCAATCTCCCCAGCAGCAGTCCTCCCAAAACTGCTGCTGTGTGAGTCCCTCCACGGGCACACAGTCCTCCCAAAA
>WBMY01014184.1:49227-61958 GCA_013397315.1 Donacobius atricapilla
CCAGGGGCTGTGGGTGGATCTCTGCATCCCCATGGATCCCCAGGGGCTGTGGGTGGATCTCTGCATCCCCATGGATCTCTAGGGGCTGTGGGTGGATCTCTGCAACCCCATGGATCCCCAAGGGCTGCAGGGGCACAGCTGCTCACCATGGTCTCACCACGGCCTGCAGAGGAATCTTGGCTCCAGGGCTTGGAGCAGCTCCTGCCCTCCTTCTCCACTGACCTTGGTGTCTCCACGTTGTTTCCCTCACGTGCTCACCTCCTCTTCTTCTCTGACTAGAAAAAAAACTGTGTGCACTTTGTTTTTATTTTCTTCTTAAATCTGTCATCATAGAGGTGTTACCAACATCTTTAACTGGCCAGCCTGTCCATCCTCAGAGCCATCAAGGATTGGTTCTGCCAGACATGGTGGAAGCTTCTGGCAGCTTCTCACAAGAAGCCACCTCTGTGGCCTCCCTGCTACCAGAAACTAGACCAGGCAAAACCAACACAGTTGCCCTGAGCTCTTGCATAAACCCTCTCTTAAAATGCCTTCCACAGCCAAGTGAAATTTACTGACTGGAGGAACTTGTAACAACCATCAAAAAACTGCCGCCTACTGTTCCTCCCCAATATATCAAGTAAAATCAATAATGTGGAACATGATACACAGCCCACACAAGGCAGTCAGAGCTTCAGCCCTTCAGTGGATGAGTCCCTCAATAGCCAGTGCTGAGTGAAGTGAATCCTGTCTCTGAAATGAGGGAAGGAGATAATCTACCACTTCCACCCAAGCAGGTGCTGTGAAAAGAGGGACACCAAGTAGTACAGCTAGCACACTGTTATTCTGTTCATTCCCTGCATGGGAAAGAAGGCTCTCCAGACATGCCAAGGCTGTGCAGTGAAACACCTACACAAATCCTGCAGAGTCAAGCCTAATGTAATTGCTGATTGAAAAATAACAGAATCCCAGATAACCTGAGACACTTTTTGAGGGCTTACCACAGGGATGCACCATCAATAAGAACTTTTGTTTATTCATGGGCTCTGTTAATCCGTCTGCTGAATACCATTTGAGACATGCACACCACAAAGCAAGACAAACTAGTGCAACAAGATCACTGGGAGCACTACTGATATCAGATACTTTTAGTTTCTTGTAATTTCCAGGCATCAGATGTGGTGTGTGGCAGAGCTGGGGTGCGAGTTGGGAGACAGCACTATCTCTCTCCAGAGATAATTTCTGCCTTCCTCACATTGAGTCATATGCCTCCATGTGATGTTAATACTGAACTGGTCAATAGCCTAAGGAAAATCGGCTCTTAGGTGTAAAATAGTTTCAGCACAGGCCTGGAGATATGCACACTTTCCAACAGGGCAGTTAGGATGAAACTCTGGCCTCATAAAATAACTAAGTTCCAACTTCAGCTGTTTCTTCCATGTTGCAAATATTTCCGTGCAAAAAGAAAAAAAAAAAAAAAAAAAGGCTTTGTGGCTTCAAAGAAAACTGGTTTCTAAATAAAACATCTTTGTCATTAATTATCATAGCCATCCCAAGAAATTCTTTGAAGAAGAAATAATTAGTATAACCAGGTAAAAGAGGATGAGACCTGTCTGTAACAAGACTGTTAATGCATAAAGGATAAGACTTAGTTTTGTCATCTGAAAAAGACATTACTTTCTCCCGTTGGAAGTAGGTCAAGTGCCCTCAGGAAATAGCTATTTGGTTCTCACCAGGAAGTAATCTGATACTCACACATCTCCAGCCTTATTAAAACCTCAGTATGAGGTAAAGTCAAGGATGTCAGCTTAGTTTCTTGTTGCATTGAAAGGACAAGGGTGGTGTTTGAAAGGAAAAGGTTTATTATTTTTAATCAGACACTCAGTCAAATCACACTGTCAATGAATCACATGCAGAGCTGTTTAGTTTTCCAGCAGCCCACATAAGGCCAATAATAAGAGGAGAAACAGAAACACTAGAGGATGGATCATGCAAGGTAGTACGCACTGAAAATCTGTGCAATAGTTTAATTTACAGGCTATGAGAAGTCCTCACTGCTATGTTTTTTCAAAGCACTTGCTTCCATGGCTGGCCGAGAATGGGATGACACAGAGGATATAAGAAGAAACATCCCTGCATGCTAATAAAAATGGTCATTACTGTGGAAGTAGCTGCAAGGGGGTTTTATGGATGCTGTGTGTCAGGACATCAAATTTTGCTTCTCCAGCTAGAACTGATGTAATCTATAAAGCATGTTCTCTGTCTTGAGACATGTTTTTACTATTATTTATCTTTACTTCTTCAATGCTTGCTTTTCTTTGAGAAGAGGCATTGAGGTCCAAAATCAGGTGAGTTAGATGAATTATATAATTCTAGTGTGTGTTACATCAGAATATTAAAAACTAGGCCAAATGAGCTTCCTGCCATAGGTTTTATATTTTGACTTGTCAAGGGGAATAAAAGGGTTTGGCCTCTCTTCCTCCAGTTTCAAAAGAAGGCAGAAGCATTCACTTTGTTTTCAGATGTCACACAAAATTCATGTGATGCTTATGGGAAAACAAAATCCTGTTCGAGAAACAACATAAAGCATCTCCTAATGAAGATTTGTTCCAATTTTAAATGTTTCAGAACATAAAAATGGTACTAAAACTTAGCAGAAGGTCACAGGGGAGGCAGGGGGATGGTATGAAATAATCATTGCCTTAAAGGGCAACTGTAATAGCAATTCTCATTTCCCATAACACTTTGCCAACCTACCTTGCCTCACTCATTTTGGTCTGAATGTCTTCTTCGATCTGTTTTGAGAAGTCCAGAGTCCTGTTCTTTGACCATTCAAGTTTCAATTCACTAGCTGAAGGCTCCCATGAAGATGCCATAACATATTTATGTTTGAGGACCTGTATGTCACCCATTCCAACTGAGCCACCCAGCCCCTCCAGAGGAGGAAGTTCTTTGTGGATGGCAGGTGGAGTAATGCAGTGGGGATCACAAGAGCTGGTAGTTCCTGTATGGCACATCCTACAACACAAACTGATCTATACATTTTCTGCAAAGCCCCAGCAATCAACTCAAACCAAAAGTGAGGATCAGGGACCCTTCCCCACAGCCCATGTTGAAGAGGTGCTATCTGCCCTGCCCTAGGGGTTTGCAAGTGCAGCCCTCCCCATGGCCACACTCAGTCTGGTGGCTGCACCACAGCTCTGCAAGCAGGAAGGCCACATCCACTATCCAAGCCTGTTTATTCCCATTATGCAGCCCCATTATACAAGTTCCTTATGTTGAACCAGGTGGATGAGCCAACACCAGAGAGGGGATTAGTGCCAGAGTATGGGCAGAAAGTTCCTGGCTCTCACTATGTCCTCTGACTGCACCTCTTTATAGTGTGAGGTCTGTTTTTTGTCAAGCAATATCTGAGGGGAAAAGAAAAAAAAACAAAAAGACCAAGAAATTTCAAAATAACATGTACTGCTTGTCAAAGCCTTGTACATGTTCCCAGGTGCCAAGCCAAGAAAGTCTCCCTAGTGTCTTTTGTTGGAAACAATTAAAGTTGAAATTAACTTAACTTGATAAAATTTACAAATCATCATTTCAACTTCATCTTTTCTTTTCTTTCAGACAGCTGTGAAATTTTTATGAAAAATAACAATACCAGCATTCACTGAGGCTGGCTCAGTCTGCTATGTTTGAGTCATAGCCAGCACATGCCTCTGCTAGGAGAGGGCAGACTGAAAATCTCGAGGAGTCTATTTCTCTTGAGTTTGACATTCCTAATGTCAGGAGGGAAAGCCACCAGTGACATGAAAGCAGGCCAGAGCAGGAGTGATGGAGCTGTGCAGGTAAGATCCAGAGGCTAAAAAACAAGCTGTTTCTTAAATGGCACATTAAGCCTGATTTCCAGCAATAATGCTTTTCCCCATATCAATACAAGATGCTTTTATGTAGGTGTCAGCCCATTTAACAGCTGGCATATGACATTACTCCCAGGGAATCTGGTGAATCAGTGAGTCTGTTGTTCTTCAGATGGGGTCAGAAATATGAAGAGGGAGAAAACAAAACCAGGGTGCCTAACTCAGTGCTTGACCTAATACAGCTTCTTAAATGTGTGAACAGAGTGATTTGCAGTTACTGATAGAATTAATGCCTATATTGCCTGCTAAAGTAGAAGTCAAAGTTTACATGCATGAAATGCTGATTTGTCAAAGCCAGCCTTTGTTCTGCTTGGCTTAGCTATGGTGATGGGTGCCAGGCTCATCTTCACGTGACCTGGTCCTCACCACTGTAGCTTGTCAGGGACAGCCTCCCTTTGTCCTTGTGACTCCAGTGTAACATCCATTGTGTTCTGATTTTCTGGTGTGAATCTGAACTTCCCTTATTATTTCAGGGTCATGCTTAACAACTGCAGCACCCTGCAATGACAGACACTGCTCTTAGTGACTGTGTCTTGAAGCCATTCTTCTGCAAGTGTTTAATTTCTGTCCCATTTTCCAGTAGTCCCCATCATTCCAATAGTTTGTCATGGTCTTACAATGGGAATGAAATTGACAGAAATCTGAGCTCTAGGGCCCAGTAACCCCCCAAGAAAAAAAATGGCAAAAATGGGATTTTTTTCTAAGAACATCCTGCCATCAATTCACAGGAATTTAGATTTGGAGATCAACAGGGTGAAAATATCCAATATGAGAAAAAGATCTCTGTCTCTAACAATAGTGCCTCAGTGATTTGAACATCTTATCACCCTATAGTTTAGCCATAGTTTAAATGGTGGTTACTATTGCAGGCACATTTTCTTCACAGATAGAAATTTTGGTGATTTTACTTGAAAATTAATCTTTTAAAAAATGTGTTAAACCAGCAGTTCTAGAACATGTGGAATAAAAACAAACACTTGCAACAGCAATGGCCACAAGAACAGCAGAACCACTAATTTCATCAGTACTCAGCTAAGTCAAACTGATTAACGAATTCCCCCTGCAATACAACAAGATGGTTTGGAAAGCAACAAGGAAGCCAATATAGAAAACTGGATTAAGGTATGAGATGCATACAGTAGCCTATGCCGCTTGGGAGCCTGGCAGAGAATTGTGCCAGAGCTGCAGCTGCTCAGTGAACTTCCCTAGCAGCAATAATACTGCTACCATCATGTTGCAACCCTGGAGGCAGAGAATTTCAGGCTTTCTGTGCCAAAAGGCACTGACCCTCCTGCAAGCACCACATTTGACCTGAGGCTGTGAAGCAGGCTTCCAAAATTGAGGGATGGCACTGGGGTTATGGGTTTGAATAGTTTGATATATGGTGAATACGTAGGTGACAGTTGATATGTAGGTGAATAGTTTGAATTGTGTGATATCACAGGGTGCAAAACCTAGGATTTAAGGTTTTAGTATATAGTCATGTATATAGAGCAAGAGGGGGGATTTTGGGCATTGGCTAGTGTTGGAGTCCAGAGCATGTGGAAAATCCCTCAAACTGCTCTGGGGGTCCCAGACCCTGGCTGGGACCCCAAGAAAGCACTGTCTTTGACCTTAGTCCACAGGAAAAACTTCCAACACTCATAGATGAATTAAAAACAACAAAGATTTAAAATAAATAGTAGTTTAGTTTGTCACAGGGTAAAAATTTGTAGTTTAGAGTTTTTAGTATAAAAGTAGATCAGTGCAAGATAGAGAATGTTGGCCATTATCTCATGTTCTTCTTCTTCTTCATCTACTCCATTTTCTGCTGTGATGGTGGCACAAAAAATTAGTAGAATAGATTTAATGTAGAAATTGCACATTTAGAATAACTAATTAGCACAAAACTGTAAATATAGNTGCCAAAAGGCACTGACCCTCCTGCAAGCACCACATTTGACCTGAGGCTGTGAAGCAGGCTTCCAAAATTGAGGGATGGCACTGGGGTTATGGGTTTGAATAGTTTGATATATGGTGAATACGTAGGTGACAGTTGATATGTAGGTGAATAGTTTGAATTGTGTGATATCACAGGGTGCAAAACCTAGGATTTAAGGTTTTAGTATATAGTCATGTATATAGAGCAAGAGGGGGGATTTTGGGCATTGGCTAGTGTTGGAGTCCAGGGCATGTGGAAAATCCCTCAAACTGCTCTGGGGGTCCCAGACCCTGGCTGGGACCCCAAGAAAGCACTGTCTTTGACCTTAGTCCACAGGAAAAACTTCCAACACTCATAGATGAATTAAAAACAACAAAGATTTAAAATAAATAGTAGTTTAGTTTGTCACAGGGTAAAAATTTGTAGTTTAGAGTTTTTAGTATAAAAGTAGATCAGTGCAAGATAGAGAATGTTGGCCATTATCTCATGTTCTTCTTCTTCTTCATCTACTCCATTTTCTGCTGTGATGGTGGCACAAAAAATTAGTAGAATAGATTTAATGTAGAAATTGCACATTTAGAATAACTAATTAGCACAAAACTGTAAATATAGGATGTCTTTAGAGTTAATTGGATTAGAAATCTTTAAAAACAACCTTGGACTCCCTGTCCCTGTTGCTGGAACTGCATTTCTTCAGTGCCCTGAGACTGCTGTAAGATTATAAGATAAGAAATAGAATAAACACCTTTAAAGACCAAGACACAAGTTCCATCTCATCTTTTAAACCCTAGTACAAGACTTTAAGAAACAGAAAACCCCTAATTAAAAGAATGTCAAGGTAAAAATCCCATCAGCTAGTTCTTCTTTCACGTTCTTCTTCATGGTTTGGGGTGTTTTTTTTCTAATTGGGTGAAAAGGTCTGCATTGCAGACCTTGGGTGGCCAGTATTGGGTTAAAGGTATAAATAATACAGCTGTCATCTCGTTATTGGGTAATTAGTGCTTAAAAGACCATGGAAAGTGTTAGAGACACAGCTATTTTCCACCTTGCTGTCTGGAACTCACAACTTGTGAGACTGTGCTATAGATAAGAATTAATAAACACAAAACGCGTCTCCCGGGCTTTAATCCTGGCTCTAACACGAAGAAAAGAAGATAAGAAACTGACATTTTAATGGTGCCCCGTGTAAGGATTGAACTCACGGGGCTCCATGAGTGTCAAAGTGATGAGGCCATGATAAAATACAGGAGTGCTGCTCTTGAGAGTAATGGTTGCAGCCTTTGGGCTAGGTGCATGCCTTGAATGAGTGTCTGGTAGCAGCTGTGCATGCAGCAAGATCCCATTCTGGCAGCTGGCAACATGCAGTGGAGTCAGAACTGCATCACAGAAAGACCTGTGAGAAAAGGCATTTATGACTGCTTGCATTGAAGCAAATACATTAACTTCACCCCGTCAGGGGAAAAAAAAAAAAAGGAATGTAGCCAACATGCAGCAGACAAAATCATTAACATGCAAGTAGACTTTGGTGCAGCAAAGACATCTGCTGAAAAATATGAAATAATGCTGAGCTGAGTAGTGTTATGCAGAGTTCCCATTTACTTTACTGAACTCATTAGAAGTTCTACCTATTACCTGAAACAGAATGAAAATCTATACATCAAGAAAAATAAATGTTAAGCTTTGTCAGAAAGATACAATAGAAAATTATAATAATAAAGAGTTTTGCTGATGGTATGGGTTATCATTTTATATTATCAAAAACTAGGTACTAGTGAGTGGGTGAATAGCATGTCTCAGTTTCTTACAGGTTTAAATAAATCAATGAGATTTAGGGTGGTAGTTAAATTCAAAAGAATTTTCAGATCAGTCCAAGTGGAATTCAAATATTTAAGTTGTAGTTTGATGAATAAATGGAGTAACAACAAAACAGATCCTATTCTTCACATTTAGCAAAAAGCAGTAAAAATGAAAATGAAGCATTAGTCTTAGACCCCATCTACTAAACCAGTGAGGTAGAAAAAGCTTCTCTAATTAATCACTAACCCAGAGGGCAGGGAGTTAACTTCTGTATATTCCCCAAATATTGTTTTATATGGTATTCAGAAGGGAAGGTGACATGACACATCTACAGAATTGCAATTAATTTATCCTACTGGTGTTTCATTTTGCTATAAAATACTTAAATATTCAGAAAACAAATGGAAATAAATTTACTATAATTTCATGACAAACTGAATGCTCCTTGGAGAATTAGTATATGGAATTCTATCTTAACTTCAAGAAACATGATCTGCAGAGTGAAAAGGCATGCACTGTGAGGAGACAGCGAGTGAAACAGAAGAAGCCTGAAGAAAGATCCTACAGCTTCAGGATTGAGGGCACTCTCTTAAGTGTGAGGCAACACAGAAATTTTAATTCCAGGTTCCTGTGTCATGGACAAGCATGGTGACTGCTATCTGTTGAAAAGAAAGGGTGATCAATGCCTCCCCTACTTCTTGAGTGCACAGAGCAGGAAGCAAAAAACCAAAAACAAAAATTGTTCAGCCTGAAAAATTTAACTTGAATCCATAAAGAGAGTTGCCCATGAAGCCAAGGGATTTGCACTGGCACAAAACTGATTAGTCACACTGGAAAATGAGGCTTTCCACCTACTAAAGAGATTTCACCGCTGAGATTGACATGCTCTTGGAGCCATGTTGTTTCTCTAGTCTCTCCTGATCGAATCTCCTGGGTTGTACAGTTGGAAGATTTACCCTTCTACTCTTTTGTCTAACATTCATTGACTCTCTAGTTCAATGGTAAATATTTGATCACCTCTGAGGACTGGACTTTCAGACTGGAATTATAGTTATACAGATTATCTTACTTCTTTTCTGAGAATATAACTACAGCATGTAGCCTAGTGAATCTCATCTTGGGACGTCTTTAATGTAGAAGTCATTAAATAAATGGTGACATGATGGTATTTGTCAGGAGTGGTACATTAAAGACTAACAAATAAGCTTATTAAACACGATTTTTCCTCACTTGACAGAAAAATAGTTAGGAGGTATGCAAAATTTCCTATCTACAATACTACATATCTTGATTAGTCAAAGGATTAATACCTACTAACTCTGTTTTTACAATGTAGACAGCATTGTGAAAACAGAGCATTGATAGCTAGATGTCAGCTGCATTTCTTGAAAAATTGAGTCCTTATGATTTTTTTTTTACCTTTTGGGATTATGTTCAAACTCAGAGGAGGTTGAGACGTTGGTCTAATATAACAAGATTTGGAATATAATCTCCCTGAGTATACTGAAGTAGAAGGGATGTTCCATCTCACATTTTAGGCAAGACCTTTCCAGAGAGCTTTACCTCGTCTCTAAGCTACAGTCAATTCACTGATTGATTTGTGACCTTATTAAATCACAAGTCTGGTTCTGGGACATCTTCCTCACACTTTGAATGCTGTCTCTGGCAATAGGCACCATTTCCAGGAACACGAGCAGGAATGAGACGCAGTGAGTATTCACATTATGTTCCATGTAAACCAGGATAACCTCAGTAAGTGCTTGGCTCTCCAAAGTCAAAAGTCACTTCCTTCTACTCCTTTCTACTTTTAACTTCCTCACACACTACTTGAACCTATTTACACTGTTGGCATCCACAAATGCTTGTAACAAGTTCCATAATATAATTAGGCAGCATGAATAGTACTTATTCTGCTTGCTGTAAAACCTCTAGTTTAAATGTTATTTTTCTCTTTGGCAATACTTCATGTGTGCAGAATGGGACTTCATCCGTCACTTCAGCGCTTGGCCACTTTGATACCTCAGACCCTTCCTGCAAAAAAGCTTGGCACACAATGAGATTCTACCTTGGATAAGGGTATGCTAGTCATTCATAACCTACACATAAATAATCTCAGTAAAGCAACAATGCAACAGTGTGACATCAACTGAAGGTGACCCAGCATCCCTTTTTTGGCTGTAAGTGGCCAGGGCTACTAAGAGTGCCTTAGTCTCCTGTCAAAAGCATTTTTTTGGATGGTATTTTGTTCTGGATTTTTGCCTGATGAGATTTTTTCCTATCTCATTCCCAAGCTGGGCTCTGGAAAACAGCCTGTAGCAGGCCTTTTCAGTTACACTGAAATAATTTCATCCTGTTTACAGCCCAGTCTGCAGTTAACAAAAAGCCCATGTCTCCTGGGGAAGTTTGGCTTTACTGCAGACTTTAAGGATCTGCCACCTTTGGCTCAGAAAAGAGCCTCTGAGTGAGACAGAAGGTCTCTCATGGGACATGTGTATTCACTACAGTCCACACACCAATATCTCTCCGTTTTCTCTTCACACAAAGTTGGTGACTATAAAGGAGCACAGATTATTTCCTGTGCAGTGAGAATATCCACCCAGAGCTTGCTGCCTAGATCCCCATGACAGCAGTGCTCCTAATATGGGCATCCTATACATACACTCACCCCAAGTGGGAACAATACCCATTGCCTGCTCTCTGTTCAAAAAACAGCCTGCATTGGGTAAAGTTGGATCATATTGAGGTAAAACTGCTCTTAAAAGCAATTGAAGAATATACTCAGTTTTCAGAATCGAGATTACTTTAAATACATTTTGGTTTCAACTAGAATCAGCAGATCTTCTTGGACTATGACACTGCCCACAGGAAGTAACAAGGCTGCTCGCCAGAGCTGCCAGCAGACACCTCCTGGAAGACAAAACAGGAGAAAAATACATTTCAGCTTGTGTTTACAAATGGGCGGAGAGTACAGGTGAACATGCAAAGCATCAGCAAGCCAGGCATCAAAGGGAGATACCTGAAATCGTGGGAAGTGTTGTTCCTACTGACTGTGGTGTTAGTTGGCAGCGCTGGGACTAAATTACTTTTAAAAGTCGTGTTGTGTGTTTGCAGGCTGACTTGCCAAACTTGTACATGCATCTGTGACCTAAGCAGGCTTCCACTTAATGACGTGCCTATTTCCATAAAAACACAGACGCTGCAGTAACACCAAGCAAGAATGCCATTAAGTTGGAGAGAACCACGTCTGTTGCTTCAACACATACATCAGTGGAGCCTGAAGGGACTTTGCAGTGTTGTCACAGGTGATCTGGCTGCAGGGACACTGAAAGGTTGAGTGAAGCAGCCACAGTGCGATGCAATACCTGCTGCCATTGCAACACCACCAGCAGCATTCACACTTACTGCAATAGCTGGGACAGAGAAGTAGAGACAATAAGGTGCTGAAACATGTCTGGGATACACAAGAGCAGGCCACTGAGAATGAGATCCTGGCCAAATACATGTACTAACCTGCCATATCCTGTCAATGTCCAAATTTCTCCAATTACACCTCCACAGACTTCAGGTGTACCTGCATTAACTTTGAGGGGAGAAAAGGAAGAGGAGAAAATCCATAGAGAAGTTAAATCAGAGAAAATCCATAGAGAAGTTAAATCAGAGAAAATAATCAAATGCATGCCAGCCTTAACCCTGGGCCTTTCTTGTATCCAGCAGGTCAATAGGTTTTTTCCCCCCAGAACACTGGTGTATTTGCTGCTAGGAGGAATGCAGCAAAAAGAATAACTGTTTTGTTTGCTGAGGAAACCCAGAGGCCAGGAATACCCATGCGATTAGTCCTGTGCTGAGACTGCTGTCTACTAGAGATGGTAAGAAAGCAATTTAAGGAATTTCAAGTGACATAAATAAGCAGGGCAAAGTCCAACTCCAGTGACACTGGCTCTTATCAGCTGTAATGGGAATCAACCTCTTTTTCTCCATGCCCTAAATCACAAATGCCACCAAATTCTTCCCACAATGTAAATCAAGAATAAAGTGCAACTATGTTTACTTTGTTACATATGAGACTAATTTTTGGAACACTTACAGCACTACAGCTATCCTTGTCTTTCTAAAAAACATCATCTCTGCCCGTGTGCTGATCTAACATTCATGGGAACAATTTTCTGCCAAGCAACACTGAATTTTTATGGCCAGACATAAGTGCAAGTTGCTAAAGCAGAGGTACATGCACAGTGCTGTAACGATGGCGATTTATTAACAGTCTTGAGAGCTGAAACATGCCATTTTTAAAGCACTTTAATGCCAAGGGGGGATTAGATGCCTCTTTTCACTGATACTTCTCTTAATTTACATACTTTCCTATTTCCACTATATACTGCATGATACTTTGCTTCCTAATCCAACCTCTCCTTGTGCTTGCCTGGCTCTCTCTTTATCTCCTGTCATTTCACTTTCTTTTCCTAGTATACCTCTAAGGAATTCTATAAGAGCAGCAGGCTGTGTACATCCTTCAGGTGGGCTATCATGCAGAATGAGGGAGGGACCCCTGCCCTGGCATGCCTGAGGACACATTATCCATGATGGAAAGGTCCTGAGGAGCACTTTGCTGCCGCAGCTTTGTGGAACAGGTCTAGGACTACACCTTGATTGTCATGTGGTGCCCTGGCTTCTTGTGGAAAGCACCTCAATGGCACCTTCATGCCATGCAGGCAGCTCTTTTGGTCACACAGGAGTCTAACTGAGAATAAGCACCTTGTAGCAGTGGGAGCAATCTCCTTGCCTCAGAAAACATCCTCTTCTTTCCCAGAGGGAGTGGGGAAGTAGGGAGAACAATATGTGATCACCAGGTTCAGGGATTTCTTCATGCTTTTGTGAAATATTATTATTTTCAGAAATGTCCTGGGGATCTCCTTTTCCCGCAGCTTGCCCACACAGCAGTTGTGTTCACTGTCAATCTCATGTGACTAATCTCGTGTGTTTAGTGTCACCCTACTGTTCACAGCACCCTGAAAGTACATCACTGAGCCAAAACGCTTGAGGAGGCAGCTTGGCAGCATTGCAGCAATTTCTCACCTCTCAAAACCCCTTGGTCTGCAGAGAAAAATATTTTGTAGTGGGTACAGACC
>WBMY01014184.1:63585-92698 GCA_013397315.1 Donacobius atricapilla
ACCCTTTTACTTGTTGGCATTAAAAAATATTGCTCCCAGGAATTTAGAAGCTGTATATAGCATAAACTTGGCTGGACACATGCAGGTCACTGTTCAGCTGGATCTGGATCCTGACACTCCAAGTTCATGCCACTCCACTCAGAACCAGACATTTAATGAAACCTTCCAGCTGTTCAGTGAAGCCATATTTTACTATCCTGTGTAATCATTTGGCTTGCCTGAATTGGGATGCCACACAAATATACAGTATGCAAACATAGATGCTTTTATTTGGTAAAATCGTATCTCGCTTTGCTGCTTCTCAAAAAGGGACTAAATTAATACATAAATTTTTAAAAAGGAGAACACTTGTTTCAGGCAAAACTATGACTGCTTATGGGGTATGGACACAAGTTTGCAGAACCAGAAGCAGATTTTACAAGAGTCACTTTTCTCTGTTTGCATCATAAAGTGTATTCCCCTTAAAATGCACACTCCAAAACTGCGCTTGAAAAAAAGGTGTTGCTAGGTGGTAAGCAAAGTAAACAGTACTGTCCCTACTTGCATTGTTCTTTTTCACTGTATTTTAATGATGTTTTCAAGTCTGGTGGACTACTGACAGGCCTTACATATGCACTGAAGGCTCAGACATGAAAAATCACTCTGCCACAGGTTCCTGACTCTAGGTACAGAAACACAGATGAAGAAATTCTCTATCTTCACACAGGTAAAATCTTGACTGCTTGGACTGTGTCTGAATACACACCACCTGAGCTCTAACATGGCTTTTCTCCTGCCCTAAATTCCCAAAGAAGTTGTCTGCTAGCGTCCCCAAGTGCCTGCAGATAAATGCTGGTACATAAAACCAAACAACAGCTCACATATCAATCCCAGATCCAACAATGTCTATACTATAGCTTTTGCATGTAGATCCCAAACAATCTACCTTTGGTGCAACTGACAGTGCCTTCATTTTGGAAATTTTGTCTTTGGTATTATCTGTGAGACTGAGATGCATCCAGGGAAATCCCCTATGTCCATTGCAGTTCTCTGAGCATCCTCCTTCATCTGAAGCACTAAAGGTTTTGGCAAATGCCAAGTGCACTCAGTTTCCATTTACCTCAACTGTCTGCCAAGCACCTAACAGCATCCAGCCTCAAAGATAATTTCTGGCCAGCCTGCATCTAAACTTTGCCACTAAGTCCTAGGCTCACATGAAGTTAATGCTCCTCCTTTGTTGGTATAAACATCAAGTAAATTCTGAGATGAGAAAAAGCATTGCAGCAGAATAATTTCTGACAGTTTATGGTTAAAAAGACAGAGAAGTGTAATTTGAAATCACTGCTTATGTAACAAGAGCCTGAGAACAGCACTAGTATTTAATTGAGGGAAAAGTAACTGAAGGAGAATTGCTTGGAGATCTGCCAGAAGGATTTTAACAGCTGGAAGTTGAAAAGTGATTAATTTTGACAGCAATAAACACTCCACGCTCATAAGCAATTATGTTCAGGTTTCTGAGCTGTTTGAATTATTTTCTGTGCACTATTAACATTTTACTATCCAGATAGGAATTTAGATTAATGTAATTTAGGAAATTAATTAGAACCCACTTTTCCCCTAGCCAGGACTCACTTATCTTGGGAAAAGTGCATGAATCCTGAAAAGAATTCCCAGGAACTGATTTTAGCGAAAAGTGACCACACTTAACACCACCTCTTGAGAGAAGACAAGGGATGGCTGCCAGGATAGGCCCAAGAAAAGAGAGAAATGCAGAGTTTTTCTTGAACAGACAGTAGCTGCAATATGCCTTCCACCTAGTTTTGTTATCTCTCCTGAGGTACAACAGTGGCTACTAAAGCCATAGAAGTTACAAAATACAGTCTCGTTTGAACAGTCACAAGCATAAAACCCTGACTGCATCAAGACAGAGAGCAAGGGCATTAAGGGTAAGCTAAAATTATTTCTTGAGTGTACTACACAATTAGATACCAGCATGGGAGTGGTCAAAGTGAAACACATTGGCTGCACTTACTAACTTCATGGTAGATCTTGAAGATGCAGTGGAAACAAGATATGGGGAATGGGAGGTCTAAAAAGATAGGTTTAGGGGATATCAGGTGAGGGGAGGGCATTTTCAACCATGGAACAACCTGCAGACATTGGTGAGTGCAAGATGTGGTATGGTCCTAGCCATACAGAATATTTCACCAGTGAACAAAGCCTCCCTGGACATGCTCTGCCTTAGGCACAGTCTGGTACAAACCTCCATCCCACCAGGAAGAGTGGCCAGCCTAATTGCACCCCATTACAGCCCACCCTTAAAAAGGACAAGGCACCATTGAGAGCCCAAGAGGAAGGCAAGACTAAAGCTAGTTCTGCCCTCCTACCTGTGTCTGAAAGAACTTGTCCAGATGGCTGGAGATAAGAGAGCCCAGAGGAGACAGATAAAATGACCTCGCTTATGGAAGAACGTGACTGGGAAATTTTTTCTTGCAAGTGTTATGGTTACAGCTGTAAGAAAGCTCTTAGCAATTCATAGCAAGGAAAGGCTGCTGCAACAGCCAGTTCTGAGGTACTGCCAGCTTCAAGGAGCTCACAATGAAAGACAACCTCCTTCACCTGTCTCTATTGTCTATGTGAAACAAAAGCAGGGTCAATTTGCAGTAGTTTTCCCAGGGAACACCTTGTCCTGATAATGCAAAACATCAACCCTCAGATCTGCTGTCTTGGAGGTTTGAGCACGAATGGGATGGGGCCACAGCCAGATGTTACTCGAACTTTTATTGCAGCATCAGTCTCATAACAGGATTTTAGACAATTGAAAGATGGCAACAGGTCACGTCTGCCAGCAGCAGCTGAAAATTTATTTGTTACAGGGCATTTTTAAAACTTTCTAGCCAATAGCATATCCCTAAAGCCTACAGACATTTGTTCTAGCCAATCACTGAAAGCACACGTACATCTGCTTCAGCCAATGCTTGCTGGTATTCTTTCTATTAACAATAAACAATATTCCATTTCTAAGCTTAAAACTTTCTACTATATTGCTAAGCATATTTTTCTGCAGTCTTACGATCTATCCTAGCCAAGCCTAAGACTCAGACTATTGTTTCATGTCCTTGCTTGCTGTACTATTGTAACTTTTCCTACTTTCAAGCTTTGCAGCTGCAGTTAGGTCTAAATTCGCCTGCTCTTTCTGTTCCTGGGGCCTGCTTTCACAGCTTTCTGAAAGCCTCCTTACCTTTAATACTTCTCACAGTCTGCCATCAGTGAAGCCTCACCACACCTCATATGGGACTGAACAGAGCAGGCTGGGGAGCAGCAGCTCACAGAAAACAAGGTACAGGGTGCTGCACTGGCACAGCAAATGCACACACCACCTGTTAGATAAACACAGGTGTGATCTCAGTACGGCAGGGGAGACTATAACTAATCCTCTCTCTGCTGCACACCCCCCAGCCTGTACAAACCTGAGTGTAGGGGCTGATTTGTTGCAATGCACTTTTGTCCTAGCATGGGAGATTCCCAAGTTAATATAATCTCCTGGCTTTCTTCCTCATTACAAGAGGAATTTAAAATATTTGCCAAGCCCTTGGCATTGCTTTTGAAACCAAGAACTAGTAAAACAAGGTGAAGAATGCAGTTGCAGGAGGGCAGTTACGTTTAGGAAGTGGCACTTGTGAACTCTCTGATGCTACTTTGATCCAGGCATTTGATGAGTGTTGAAACTGGTCTCTAAAGACAGTAATTAACTTAGACTAAATACACTATTCCCAAACGGCTTTACTTGAGGAAGATGAGCTAGCTCACAGGCTATTTTGTAGACTAGGTTGCAACTGGATATATTTCCCATACAAGTGAACTAAGAGGAGGATCATCACCGGTTTTCCTTAGAGTGGACTAATGCATGCTTAATTGGGCCTCCATCTGGTCAGTTTAAACTAGAAAATTCCTTCAAAATGCTCACCTCTGCCTCCTTTTTGCCCATTTCACCTCTAGATGCTCCCAGGCTCAGAGATAACTAGAAAGAAAGGAGGGCAGAGAAGAAAAGGACAGGTGAATCATGGGTTTTGTTGGGCCACACTTATTTTTATGCGTGTGTTAAAATCAGGCAAGGATCTAACACGATGCCTAACACCAGGCTTTTTCCTTCATGGGGAAAATTACATGACCCCCATAATTTGTCAGAGACCTTTCATAGATGGAAGCTGAGAACAAGAGCATCAGGCCCACATGTGGAACGCCTGACTCACTAATGTCTGTTCTGAGCCAGGGGGTTTATTGGGTAAACCTCCAGACAGCTCCAGTGTCAAAATTAATATTTATTTAAAAGAGAAATCTGAGAAGCTGCCAAGAATGAATGGACATTTCTTTCTCTGTAACCTCCCAGGGTTTCATTTCAGGAAGGGCTAAGCAGGGTCTTGGCATTAGCCCCAGGAAGCATCATACTTATCCAGTCCCATCCAACCCACCATGTCCCTGCATGCATGGACATTTCTTCCATTGTAATTTCACAGTGTTTTGTTTCACTAGGTTACTTCAATCTTAGAAAAAGAGGTTTTAACCTGGAAGATGTTACAATAAGCATCATGTGCTGTTAAGTGCTTTTGATATTTAATGTCATGGCATGTATAAGCACCGTGCAAATTGGATTAGATTCCGAAATAGTCTTCTTTAGAGTGCACTAGTACACATTTATTGAGCTTCCATCTAGTTAGTGTCATGCAGAACATTCCTTTCTAAAATGGCTGATTTCTACCTCTGTTTTGCCCATTCTATCATCAGCTTCTTTCACTGAAGGACAGTTAAAGAAGGACAACCCTGAATGTGTTTAAAAAAAGACTGTATGTGGCACTTGGTGCCATAGTCTAGTTGAGGTGTTAGGGCATGGGTTGGACCCAATCTTGGAGTTCTCTTCCAACCTAGTCATTCTGTGATTCTGTGAAGGAACAGTTGTTAAGAAAAATGAACATCAGTTAATTAAAAAAACTCTCTTTTAGATACTTTGCTTTCCCTGTGCACTTTGGGGATCAGAGCCACAAAGGGGGTATTATGTGAAAAAGGGGTGATTCTGGGTTTCCTACTTGGACAAAATAATTTGAGGAAATATTTAGGCCTGTCCAAATAAATGCAACAATTTACAGTGGTTCCAGGATCAAACTTTAGGAGACATGGTAAGAAAACTGAATCACAGTCCTGATACCTTTGTTGTTTACATTAATAAAATGTGGAAGATATGTATCTCTCCTCTGGCAACATTTCTTTCCTTCCTCCTTATTAATACAGAGTCTTGTTAATTCAACCATCTGATAATCAGCTATCAGCAAACTACTTTCACAGCCACTGCAAAATGCAGCTGCACATTTGCCTTGTAGAGAGTGCAGAGGGGTAGGATTCATTAGGACATGTTGTGGAATTGCACTGCTTTCCTTGCTGGCTGCTAGTCATGTTAGATGCTACCTAGTGCTAGCTAGGAAAGCTAGCTCCACTGCTTGGTGCACTAAGTGGGAATTTTGACATGGCCTTCAACAGAGCCAATGTCTCAGGTCAGCTGCAAAAAGAGACGCTGCAGGATGTTAAGCATTTGGTCTTCTCATTTAAGAATTGAAGATATTTCATGCCTCCTGACAGTAAAACATCCTTGGTGTGTCACATTTTTAACACGACCCATCTATCTAAAAATCCTATGATCAGTTTGGCGCTTGTTCTCACAGAATCACAGAACCATTTGGGTTGGAAGGGACCTCTGGAGATCATCCAGGGATGGGTCCAAGGGAGGGTCACCCATAGCAGGTGACACCCGAACATGTCCAAGTCGATTTTGCATGGCTTCAGAGAGGGACACTCCACAGCCTCCCTGGGCAGCCTGTTCCAGTACTCTGCTACCCTGTAATGTAAAGCTCTTCCTCATGCTGAGGTAAAACTTGTTGTGCTTTTGTTTATGGCCATTGTTCTTTGTCCTGTCACTGGGCACCACTGAAAAGAGTCTAGCACCATCCTCTTGACACCTGCCTTTGAGATACTTATAAGCATTAATGAGAGTCCCTCTCAGTCTTCTTTCCTCTGGACTAAACAGACCCAGCTCTTTCAGTCTCTTCTCACGAAAGAAATGCTCCAGACTCATCATCTTGATGACGTCTGCTGGATCTCCTCCAGTAGCTCCTTGTCTTTCTTGTCCTGAGGAGCCCAGAACTGGACACAGCACTCCAGATGTGGCCTCACTAGGGACTAGTAGTTCTCATTCTCTCCCTGACTCTAAAAAGACAACATCTACTCACACATGTTTAATGATCATGAGCATTTGTAGTGAACTCCAGTGGTACATAAAACAGGCTATCACTGGGAAGTCCTCCACCTTCTTTCTAATGCTGTCTTTCAGGATGCAGAAGTGTCTTCAGCATCTCCCACGCTCTGTAGCTCTGCTCCATCTTTATTATTGCAGAGATTTTTTGGCCTTCTCCATGGAGGCAGTTAATGAAATTTATTGTTAGCTATAAAATCTATAAATCCAGTCTCTGGAAGATAAGCCAATACAATATGCTGGCTTCAAAGTTGGCAGGATCCAACTGAGCAGGATCATTTGGTGGATTTCTGCCTATAAGGGAGTTGAATGCCAGTTCATGCAGGGTTATTCAAGGCAAGTTATTTGTCTTGTATTGCAAAGATAGCATAACTTAGATTGAGGTCTCCTTTAGTTCTTGAATCTCCCAAGGTGAGGATGGGGTTAAAAGAAAGGATTTTCTAAATCCAGCTCGGTTCCAAAAAGGTTAGGGATAAAACTAGCAGTGATTTTGTACTGTTATTAAAATAGCACCTACAGCTGAATGCCAGGAACCTCGCTAAACGCACAGAGATGATTCCTGCACCAAAGAATTTTCAATATGAACAGACAAGACAAAGAGAGTACTGTTATTCTCATTTTGCGAACACTGAACCTAGACACTGAGTCTAAGTCAGCACAGCACGGTGATTAGGTCACTTGCCAAGGTCATATAAGGGCTCTGTGCTAGAGCCCAGACCTAAATCTATTTGTATGACTCAGATATAGTTCTGTGCTTTGGAAGAGCTTACTTATCCTGAGTTTCCAGAATTGTATTGATTCAGTTTTGATTTCCAGAACAAAAAGTCAGAAATCTCTGACTCCCACTACACCAAATCCCCTCAGCAAAAAAAGTTTGAGTCCAGGAAGAATACATTTCTAGAAACCAAGCCATGTTTTTTATAGGCTTAGGGTCACATCTTAAAAAGCCCCTGATTCAGTCAGACCTGTGTTGCCACCCTACCCACTGTTACATGCACACAAAATCCCAGCAACAAGTCATCTAATATTTTCTAGTTGTGTGAAAATGCCCATTTTTAATTGCTTGCAAAATATAGATAAAGAATACTACCTAACAACAGCCTTGGGCATCTGGCCTGGCTAAAAGCTTTTGAAGTGATTTATTCCAACAATTTTATAAAGATTGTTTTAATTACTGTCTTACTTCAAAACAAAACCAAAGCCAACTCTTTATACTCAAAATCTCCATTCTACAGTTGAAAGTAATGAATAGGAGATTTCAAAAGTAGAACTGCCAGTGTTTAATTCTCACTTACTTTCAAGGGCATAAAGAGCTTGATGATTATTTGTGTCCCTACAAAACTTTAAATATTTTGGGTCTTACATGGAGAATACAACTGAGAATTACCCACATCTAGAATGCCGTTAGGCTATTGGGAATTACTGGGAAGTCTTTCACTTCAAACTCTAAGTGAAATATTTTATGTGAAGTCTACAATAAGACATTGCTTTGTTCTGAAACAGATTGCTTATCTTTTCTGGCTGGCATGGTCTTCTACCCTAGCATTTTACAGGAAAGGAATGGGAATGAGAGAGATCTTTCTCCCCACCTACATTTCTGGCTTAAGAAGTAAAACTGTTTTACTCCTAACAGGTATGACAATGCTCAGCAGTAATTTCTGGTGAGACTTGTACACCTTGTTGACACAACATTTTTTACTATAAAGAGGGCAAAGCAATTTATATTACCATATTTTGCAAACTTCATTTCAGGTGAATTTTTGACCTCACTACCTCTTTCACCACCATCTCTTTAGGTCAAAGTGATTGGTTAATTTATTTCCCATTAAAGACTGATAGCTCTTTCTTGGTTATTCAAGCTAGCAGGAGAAAAAATTTTTTCTGCTTTTCTTCCAGCACTCATTCATGCCTTTAGATAGAGTTACAATAACTTTCTCAGGTATTGTCTGCCCCCAGTAAATGGAAACAATCCCTGACAATCACTTACTTCTGTCTGAAACCACACATTGAAAGCAAATGTGAGATCCGCTAGTTCTGATGATGTAGAAGCAGAATCCCTTTTGTCCCAAGTTCTGAGCCCCAGTATTAAATTCACCTTTTAAGTTCTGTAGAAGGGTAAAAAGAGGAAGGAGGAAATTATTTCTGGAAGTAGGTTTTTGCTGTTACAGAAATACATAAGTTTATGTCACATTTTTAAAAAATTATGAAATTCATGGCTAATTAATAATGCAATTCCCATTATTTGTCTTATAGACCAGCACATGAATCAGCGGTTTCCAGCATGACTGAGAAGGAATCTGCAAGAAGTCCAATTTACAAACAGGGAGTCCAACTCATTAACATAATAATAGAGGTCCAGCATCTTCAAAGATATCAAACAAAACCCCAAAACTCAAAAACTCCAAAACAAGACAATGCACATTTGTTTTCTCGCTGAATCTTTACAGCTTTGCATCAAACCATTACACAGGTTTTGCTGCTTTTAAAAATAGAACATTTCATTTTTGATTCATATAGATGTTCAATAAAAACAGAAGGGTTTTGTTCACTTTGAAGAATGCTAACAGAATACTAAGCTGCAAATTAGAATATCCGATAAGTAAGTCCTTATTGACAAATTAATTATAGTTCTATAACTCATTGCTTTTTTTTAATCAGAAACTCATTAAGTCTGTGGGTGAGCTGCTCTGAGGAAGAATAATCAGAAGATAATCATGCCAGATTTGAATAATTTTATCACAGCTCTTCCACTTTGGGCTTCTCTAGTGGTCTAAAGGGTGGGATTTGAACTTCATTACAAACTGCTTATGAGTATAATTCAGATGGATAGAAAAACAATTTGAAGAATTTTTATCCTGGTAATGAGTTGCCTTTGAAGCTTGTGAGCTGGTTGTTGGACAAATTTGTAAACAATTAATGCTTGTGTACAAGAAACTAGGACACTAGACGTTTTGGATTTTATTAATTAAATTAGTTTCTAAGTAGAGACTAAAGAACACTGTATACAACTTTTTTTTTTTTCTTCTGTCTGATTAAATATGCCTTCCACTGCTCTGATTGCTGAAAGTCTTTAAGGACTCCATCTCACTGGGCTGAGGCCATGTACCTTTATTTTTTCAAGCTACATCCTGGTCTAATAAAAGAGAGACTTTTCTGCCTTACCTCCCTTACATCCCTTAGACACTCAAAGCAATTCCATCAATATTCCTTTGAGAACCTGCTCATGTGAGCATGTGCTCACCCAGTGCTTTCACAAGGGCTGTATCTTTGCAGATTGTGTTGCCTGCACTCTTCAGCTGCCTCCAAAGACACAAAAACCTGGCCTGGTAGGTGGTACATCATGGTCAGTAGAAAGCAGTGGCTGCATAGCATACATGCAGTATCAGACTCATAACCATGACCACTGGCTCATCTCATTTTCCTCACGCCAGAAGGGGTTTGCAGTGTGCGCTACCAGAAGGGATTCTCTGTACACAATGACCCACTGCAGGCCCTGAGGATCCAGCTCCATGCAACAACAAGCAGGCACCATTACTGGCAATCTTGTTTGAGTCTCTCCTAAGACTGCCCTGCATGACTGCTGCAAACCAGGAAGGTTTCTGTGATGCACACACATCAAAAACTCCAAAACAGAACGGTGCACATTTGTTTTCTCACTAAATCATTCCAGCTTAGCAGACAGCATCAAACCATTACACAGGTTTGGTTTTTTTTTTACACAGACCAATTACTCTTGGGCTACTCTCGTTGAGGTGCGTAGGTAAGGACAAAGGAGACGCACAAACCTTTTCAATAATCCATTTTTCCTGCAGCTGGCATCTCATCACCCCACAGCCATGCTGTAGGAGCTGTAAACCTTAGGGCCATTCTTGGACATGCTTCCTTTGCCAGAGTGTGGCATGCAGAAATCTCAAGGCCTGAGACTAACAGCCATGTCCTCAGATTAGTGCAGTGAAGGCTGGGCTCAGTTTAGCACTCAGAAACTTCAAGAAATTAGTCTGAACAACATTCTCCTAGAAACTCCAAGTTTTGGCAGGGCCTGCGTTTTGAAAATTGCATGTTTCAGCTAGCTGCACCATACTCAGAAACTCAGTTTAAAGACACATTCCAGTGTGTCATACTAAGCCCTCAGGAGGCCGTCTCAGCATGTGGCAATGCAACTCCCATGTTCACACACCTGGCAGAATAAATGCTTCTTTCAATTAAAAATATCTTTAGGAATGCTAAGATAAGAAAGAGGTATACAGTGGCCATTTGTACTCTGATATCTACAATTTTCAGTCTCAGATTATCAAGCACACACAAAGAAAGCAACAAACACAGAATGTGCCTATTATTAACAAACTGGTTTTCCTCTGGGCTCCTTGAAGACATACATAGCCATCAGTACATTACAGATGTAAAACTCCAAAAGACTTTGGGATCAAGGCTGTCCAGATAACATGTTTAAGTACAAGAATTCTGGTCCATGCTGAAGGCAACATCTTGTTAACACGTCTCTTAGCAGTTTTTCACAAAATACACTAGCTCATTACAGATAAACCCTGAGCATAAGCAGTCTGGGTAGTCTAAGTGAGAGAAAGAATAGCTTTTCAAAAGGATGAACTGACTGAAAAAGGAAATTTAACTTCACCAAGGAACTGTCTCAACAGCAGCTCCTATAATACAAATCACAGAAATTTCAAGGGCTTTCCTTGTTTTTCCTTCAGCTTGCTGTTCTTAATGGTACTGAGAACTCAAATTGTTTAGGCTTAGAATTAGTAACACACAAAACCATTTCAAATTTTATTTTTAAACTTAATTTCTACCTTAAAAATATCTAGGGTTCTTTTTAAACCTTTGACAGTCACTTGAAATGCTGTTAAAGGCTGTCACATTTTTCCTAGCTAAAGCCCTCTTAACTTTTAGCCTAAGCCCATTAAACCAGGACAATAAGGCTTCTGCTAACATGAAATTCTCTATCTACAAAAACTAATGATAAAATTTCCACAGAACTCAGTAGGTCACACTCCTTCAGACTTGCAGCATATGAATACTAATTTGTCAAGATATTAAGCCAGAAAGAAATATTTGAAATAAGACTGTGCAATACTGCATGCAAAGAGCATTATATTTAGAAATATATAGAAAGGTTAGTAGAATTTATATCAGTGAGTATATGTAGAGCTGTGCATCAATTGCTGGGTTTTATTACTCATTCATGTTGAGAAGCATCATTGTTCATTGCTCAAAACTCTTCACTTTTAAAAACTTATATATTATCAGTATGTAAAATAACTGCTGCTTTCTAAAATGTTTACTACTGCCCATTATGAAAGAGACCTCTAAACAAAAAAGTATGTTAGGGCAGTGTTCTAAAGATCGATTAAAAATGGAGAATTAATTGCTTTTGTTGCAATTTTTAATTGTCATACAAGAGGATATGTATTTGTTTCATAGAACGTGGTAGTTCTTTGCTCCATCTTAGTGATCAGATTGCTCCACATCCTTTTCTTGGAGTGCCCTGCACCTTGAGATTGCTTGTTCATCACACAAGGTGAAGGGAGATTGTTTCTCTGAACAGAACTGCCTAGATTTCTGGTGGTATTTATAATACTGCAACTTTAATAATTTTAAATAAACCTGTACATTTTATTTCTCTGAAAACATCCCTGACATCTGGTGTCCCTTAGAGTTGTACTTGTATTGTACTTGTATTCACAGTGTCTCGGTTTAGAAAGACAGGTGTCTGCCAGGGAAAGCTGGAGGTTCCCTCAGAATGGAGAACATTAACCCCCTCCCTCCAAATTATTGTAATTTTGAAATTAAGGGGCTTTCAGCCAAAGATATGGGGATAGGAATTACAGTTCTTTACTACAAATATTAAAAATACATATGTAGTAGTACAAAAACCCCACAAGCATGCAAACAAACAAGCAAAAAATAATCCTAGAAACATTGACAGAGTCAGAATATGACCTGGGTGTTGGTAGCAATCCAGTTAAGTCCTCCTGGAGTGACAGATGTGGTTCTGGTGGAGCAGAGATGATCCTGTACAAGGGTCCAGTGATGGTGAGATGGGTCTGGTCTTCCCCTGAGAATCCAGTGGAAACAGGCTGTCCTGATGTTCTGAATGTCAGGTTTTATCCAGGTAGGAATGCTTGGCTCCTCCTCCTGGGTGGGGCATCTCCCAATGGGATGATGTAATTTTATCAGTCATGCAGTGAGACTCAATGGCCCATTAACAGCAGATATCCCCTGGAGGGAGGATGGCTCATGGAAGAGATAAAGAACACTGCCCCACCTGGTTTTAACAGCTGTCCATTAACAGAAGGCACCTGCACCCCCCCGGAATTATGAGATAAAGAAAAAAAACACCTCTTCCTTCAACTGGTTTTAACAGATGGGAATAGAATACATGCTTTTGGTTACATGTGCAACCCAATACGCACAGTCACAGAGGCAGCACTGTGAAACCAGTGCTGAGGCAGCTGCTGTTACTGAGCCAGACCGTGAAGGATGTCTGCAGCCAGGTGAGCAGCTGTGTGAGTGCTCTCCACCACCCACATCGGAGGGGCTGAAGTCCATCCAACTCTGCCTGCAACTGGAATGAGAACATGTGTTTGCCTGCCTGCACACATGCAGACATGCCTTTTATCTTGTCGTGATACAGCCAATACTTGGAGGATCATGCCAGTTCTCAGTTCAGGTTTTGATGGGGCACCCTTTAATGGTGAGAGGCAAGAAGGATTCTTGCTATCCTAGGACAGATATTTATTACATTCTGCTGACAGTAAAGGGCACCCAGGATAGATTGAAATTTAGACATCTATGCTGTAGCCATCTAGAAGTAGGAAAGCTAAGACTCATTTTAGCTGACAGGTATGAGTTTTGAACTTAAGAAAATTTCACAGTGAACAATTGGGTAGATCATCCTTTTGCAGTGCACATTTTTCCAGAGCACTAAATGCTAACTCCACAAGCATAAGATTTAGGTGTTCTTAAAAAATCAGCTTTGAAAACAGTGGCTTGTCTGGTGCAAGTCTGAAGACCTTCAGTGAAAATTCCTGATTAAGAGGGAGAAACAAAGCAAGCCCTTCCCTGTCTGACAGGTTGCTGCCAGTGACAGCAGGGTGGAGCAGCCAGTGAAGCTCAGCCCTGCCAAGGGAAGACGGTGACGGACTTTCAGTGGCCAAGGCTTAGGGAGTGTTTAGGGAGGGAGGAGGTGGGTCTCCAATTAATTATAGGTCTTGGCACAGGTTCAGATGTTGTTATGCCTGTGACTTGATAGGTTTAGAGGAAATATATATCTGAAAGGAGGATCTGTCCAGAATGATTGAGTTATACTGCAGTTGAAAGCAGAACAGATGTATAAGCAGAAGTGATGGTGTCACTGAGAATCAGTTACATATCTCATGGGAAAAACTTCATTTATTGAATAAGGACAATATGCTGCACAAATATCCTCCTATAAATGTAATCCATTTGCCCTGCTCTGAAAGTATGTGTGACAGCTGTTCTGCCCAGAAGCAAAACGACATTTTATATCAAAAGCATTATTGATTTCCTCTCTTAACTGACTTCGGTAGAACATTAAAAGCAACTGTTACAATAAAAATCTACAGAAACTGTCAGTCTGCAAAGTGGAAAGGGTTTGCCATTTTCTGCTAACTCTTCATATTTCATATCTTTCTGCATTTTCTGATTCTGTCAAAATAAACATCTCCAATATGGAACAATCAGAGAAAAGTTGAAAAAATGCAAGAAAAATCTGCTCAGGCAAAATTTACAGACAAAGGAGGTAATATTTGTTGATCTCAGACCGGCATTCAGAATAAAAATGACCCAGAACAGGATGCAGGTAGACAAGTCTGTCTGTGTCCTGGCTGCGGGACCAAAGGATTACCAGTGCCCACTGGAGCATGGTACCTTTGCTGCAGGAATGGAATTCCTCTTAAAAGCAGGTGAGGATCAGTTCCACACAAAATCTGTGATCTGCTCCCTGCTGTACACTTTCTCCTCGCACTCCCCCATATCCTGGGGGATGATAGTCCCAGGCCATCTGCCTGGAAGTAATGGGCCCTCACTCCAATCCTCTTCTCCCTGGACCTCGCTCCCTGAACTCTGACAGCCTTTGTATCACATCAGGACTAACTTCATGTCTCTTTGTCCTTACCATATGGCCTAGCACTTACTCTGTCTGGCTGGTAGGATAATACACACCACAAAGAGGGCACAGGTGACTCTTAAAAGAAAGAATAGATGGTACCTCATTAGCTTTTCAGAGAAACCCTACATGCATGCTGTGGGTTGCTGCTACAAACTGCTGAAAGGCATTGTCATCAGGATATCTCAGCCATCAGCTTAATGCGATGCAGTTAAATTTTGAATGCTTGCGAAATGGTTCCCATGTCCTGTGGCTGAAAGTTAGTGAATGAATCCCGTGAGCAAGTCCAATTTTTCTGCTGCTTTTGGAAGGAAGCCAAGAGCATTGGGAACAGGAAGTGAAATAAATAAATCAATAATAATTTTTAAAAGGATAGTATTCACTGGAATGGGGAAAAATATTCAACAACAGTCATATGGATTGAAAAAGATCAAGTCCTCCATCCAGAAGAATTGTACTTTTACAAAATGGAACACCTCTAGCAGGCACTGCAGCAAGAATACCAGTACCAAATACATTATAGCCTCATATTCAAGCCACAAATGGGCTGTGGGAGAAGGAGGTTCATGTGCCACATGGATGTGAGAAAAATGTATTTCTCTTACAGATAACTTGCCTGTCAACAAAGGGATGTAACTTCACACTGTTTGGTCTCAAAAAAAGGTTGTTTGAACTAAAAAATAAAAACTTTACAGGGAAATTCCAAAACAACTCAATTTCTGATATTTGTCTCCTGGGAATTCAGTTACCAGGTGCATACAAGAACTGGGAACATTTCCTTTTTGGCCAGCTCCCCTTACTTGTGCTGGCTGCAGGCCACACAGGTGAGCCTTAGCTGCCATTATGTAAGTTATGAAATATGTCAGAAGAAGAGAGAGAGATATAGAATGACATCTGTACCATCAATGAGCCAAAGTCAGAGGTTGCAGCTGCTGGTATCAGCAGGGAAAAATGCAATGATATTTTCAAGACTCTTCTATTCATACATTTTGTTTATCTACAATAACCCCTGTGGAAGGGTAGTTTTGAAGTAGCTATTATGTTTATCACTGTGACACTTCCTTGTTTGGTGAGAAAAGCTTTTTTGTATACTAACACATATATTTTGTCTATTTATTGATAAAAAAGAGATACCTAGTGCAAATAAGGAGTGAAGAAGACTGTTGGCTTTTCTAATCTTGAGGTGAGCTTAAATCTAGCAGCAAATTAAATATGCAGTTGAAAGATGTTTGTGATGGAGCTTCAGTTCAACACTGAAGGTTAGGGAAGTTGAGACTGATTCATAGCTTTCACTGGTATGCTCTTTCGAAACTGTAAAAATATTCTACTGAAACCTGTTGGGAGATCTGTTGCTGCCAAATTGGCTGTTTTCCTTTCCAGTTTTAGTAGTAGTAGATTTTTAAAGCTTTGTCATCAAAAAATTGATTTTACATGAGAAAGTTGCCTTTGTCATCATGAATGATGTATAATGGTTTCCTGCAGATACTTACTGCTCAGAATACATTGGTGACCATTGTGCCTTTTCACAGATGCTACCAGCTTTGTTTCAAACCCAATAATTTTCATCTACTCCAGACTAACAAAGATATTAAATAAAATGAATATAAACAGTTCTTGGCAAACATTCAATATGTAGCTTGTTTAAATTCTGGATCATCCATTCCATAATCTCTTTGCCTGCTTTGTTGCTTTGGATTTAGGTGAATTCAATAAGAATTTCAGTCAATGAGAGCTTTAGCAAGCCTGACTTTTGTACTGTCTTACTGAAGCATTTCACTCTTGTTTTTATATACACAGCAAGTTGCCCCAGCAAGGCCTCCACACCATTTCTCCTGTTTTAATTCAGACTGAAGGTGTCCTCCATGGTGTAGTGATGATGTTCTTTTGATTTTCATGTATGCATTTTTTTTTTCTTCGTTGATGTGATCCAATTTTGTGTGATGCATGCAGATTTTAATGCTTTTTCTTAAACACGTGATTCACAGAGGTGAGAGGTGGAATGTATTGGGTTTGTGTGACAGGGTGATGCCTGCAGGGGTGGTTTCTGTGAGAAGCTGCGCAGAAGTTTCTCCCATGTCTGACAGAGTCAGCCCCAGTGGGCTCCAGGATGGACTTGCCACTGGCCAGGGTTGAGCCCATCGGTGATGGCAGTAACACCTCTAGGACAACACATTTAAGAAGGTTGGAAAAAAAATACTGGGGAGAAGGAACTGCAGCCTGAGAAGAAAGGACTGAGAACATGTGAGTGAAGCAGTTCTGCAGATACTGAAGTCCATGGAGAAGGAGGGACAGGAGGAGGTACCAGAGCAGAGATTCCCCTGCAGCCCCCGGTGCAGACCATGGTGAAGCAGCTGTGCCCCTGCAGCCCAAGGAGATCCGTGGCGAAGCAGAGATCCACCTGCAGCCCCTGCAGGAGTCCCACACCAGAGTAGGTGAATGCTCAAAGGAGGCTGTGACCTTGTGGGAAGTCCACACTGGAGCAGATCTGCTGGCCAGACTTGTGACCCTGTGGGCAACCCAAGCTGGAGGGGCCTGTTCCTGAAGTACAGCAAGCCATGGAAAAACAGGGTCCTGTCTCACTGGACCACTTTGTGGGAGGAGGTAGAAACTAGTGAATAAAGCTAAGCCTGGAGAGGAGGGAGAGGTGGGGGGAATGTAAATATAAAAACCACACTTTATTTCTCATATATCTTACTCTGACTCTGACTGGTAATAAATTCTATCAATTTTCCCAAGTTTTGCTCATGACAGTAATCTGTGGGTGACCTCTATCCATCCTTATCCCAATTCATGAATCTCTCACTGTAATCTCTCTCCCCTGTCCATCTGAGTAGAAGAGTGACAAGAATGGCTTTTGTGGGTACTTGGCATCCAGCCAGGCCCAAACCAGCACACTGCCTCTGGAAATGGTCTGAGAAAGGTGATCCTGCCCCTTTGCTCAGCCCTGGTGAGGCCTCACCTGCAGTGCTGTGTCCAGTTCTGGGCTCCTCAGGACAAGAGAGTCATGGAGCTCCTGGAAGGAGTTCAGCAAACCACAACCAAAAGGATTAAGGGATGGGAATGTCACTCTTAGTAGTGAAAGCTGAGAGAGCAGGACCTGTTTAGCCTCAAGAAGAGATGATGGAGAGGGGATTGTATCAGTCCATGTAGGTACCTCAGTGGAGGGTATCAAGAATATGGATCCAGGCTCTTCTCAGTGGTGCCAAGGAATAGGACAAGAGGCAATGGGGGGAAACTGATGTACAACAAGTTCTCCCTGAATATGAGAAAGAACTTCTTTACTGTGTGGGTCACCAAGTGCTGGAACAGATTGCCCAGAGAGGGTGTGGGGTCTCCTTCCCTCAAGATACTCAAGAACCATTTGAATGCAATCCTGAGTACCAGAGGATCCTGCCTGAACAGGGTGGTTGGACTAGCTCACCCCCAGTGATAAGACAGACATGCTCTTCCAACTTAATCATTCTAAGATTTTGTGAATCTGTAAATAAATACGTGAAGGAATTTAAAAGATCTGTAGACATGGCACAGAGATACGTTATTTAGTGCTGAACTTGGCAGTATTAGATTATGGTTGGACTCAGTGGATCTCTTCTAAATGATTCTGATTCTATGATCTTGGTGGAGATGAACAAGAAACTTACAGGGGAACTATGGACTTACCAAGTGGTACCAGCTAGCCACATGTGCTGCTCCTCTTGTGTCTCCAGAGGCTCTGGCCACATAGCGTGTGCATGACTGAAACCCAGCATGCCAGTACCACTTCTGCTGTTTGATATTAGCTGTTTTCATGAGCTTGTTTCCTTGGAACCGAGAAAGGAGGTCTTCTTCTTTGTATCTGCTCTGCCATCCAGAAAAAAAATAATAGTATTTCATGGAAATAACTTTCTTGTTCAGAAATAACTTCCTGTATCGTCCTGGTACACCCAATAGATAGTGCCTGATACAATTGAGCATGTGTCTCTACAGGAAGGTGAGTAGTAAGTTCTCCATTATCTAGTACCCCAGCAGAGGAAAGAAAATATCAGCTAGAGAGGAGAGTTAAAAGTGTCCAAAAATGTGCAGCAATTCCATTTCCTCATCTTTCCCTTCTATACATCTGAATATTCTTTTATAACAAAATAAAATTCCTTTTCAAGACGAGCAAATTCATTTAGAAAGAAGCCTAGATGACCAAACCTTAATGTGGTTCTTGAAATAAGCTTTAAGGAGCCCTGACATAACCAGGGACCACAAGGGATTCAGATAGCGCAGGAGTCCTGCAATCAGTTGAAACTGGGTCTCTATTTGTAAGATCAGAGAGAAAACACTGGAGTTTCTGTTTATGAGACAGTAGATAACCACATACTGGGGACATCATTTCAGAAAATAAACCCTACAAAGTCTCCAATTCCCCGTGATGTAAATGAACTTCTGTCATGCTTCTCCCTGCATGAAATTTTTCAGTAATCCTACCTGATTCTAAAGAAGACTTTCCCACCACTAAGGTTTTTTCAAAAGAAGACAGAACTGAAGATTAGATTCATTCAGCCAGTAACAGCTAGTCATTCTGTTGCTCCAATGCCTTTAGGAATTGTAAACAAATGTGTTTCCGGTGCTAAAAAATGAAACCCTGAACAAGCAAAAAAAAACCTCTGCCAGAGCATCTGTAAAAGCCTTTGACTTATATCTCTTGCATGCAGTCATTTTTCCTAAACAATGACCCAAGTGTCCTTGTTTTATAGGAAACTCTCTCGTCAGAAACTCCCTCCTGCAAATCCAGACATGCAGTTCAGCACAGGAAGTCAGGCTCTCATGGCTCCAGGCATTGTTAATCATTTTTAAATGATCATTAAAAAGCAGCAGCAGCGAAAGGATGCAGCTCTGGTAATGTCAGATAACAAAAATGCCTCTTTTATTTGGTGGGGCGGAGATGCTGAGAAATGGGGGGGTAGTGTAAAATAAAAACACATTTTGCAGACTGAGTTTTAAACACTGTGTTCAATGTCTGGGAGTTTAAGACAGGAAAAGAAAAATACCATACTGATCTGACAGTTTTTGAGGCCATTCCTACCCTGCTTCCTGTGGCCCCTCATTCCCAGCAGACAGACCCACACTCCCTCTGTCTCTCTGTAACCACGAAGACTTTGCTGTTCCCAATGCTGCTTAGGGCTAGTACTTCAGGTCTCCAAGACTTGACAATTCTCAAAGTGCTGCACATTGCAATAATACTGCTCACTCCACAGTTTCTGGGTACCATGCCCTGCTACAAAAACTTTAAAAATCTTTAACTTGTTAAAGCCTTTGCATTTTGCATATCCAATTTAAATCTTGTGATGCAGCCTAATTTTTGCAGTCTACGTGTGCTGTACCTAAGTTTTGTCATCATTAATTATGCCCACACATGACTTTAGTGTCATTTGTGCCATCAATTAATGATGACATAGATGTCATTGACCCTATTGTTATGAGAAATGTACAGCCCAATGTATTTCTTCTCTCCTCCTGAACCTCTCCTCTATACTACCATATGGTTTCTTTACCAAGGGCACTCTGCCATCTGGGCTGTGGAGCCTAATGCCCTGAGGAAGACATTGACACAAACCAATTTATGTTAAGACCCAGACCTCAGACACACGATATTAGTGTGCCATACGGCTGGCCCCCACAGATGAGGATGGATTGTCAGCTCCCCAGTACCTTCCCCAGTTCCTCCCTTCTTTGGCGGTCCCAGTTCTCAGCTGTGCCAGGCATGTCTGTGTGATCCCCTGGGACCCAGTGTGGTTAGAGATACTGCCCACCCTGCCACCAGGCTCCTGCCAAGGCCCCTCACCAGCAGGAAAAGCCCTGACTGTCCATCCTGAAGTCACACAGTGCATTCTCATGGCACTGCCTCTGCTCAGCAAGAGTGGTCTCAGTGGAGGTATCAGAATCAGACCTGTGAACAGCAACCCTTTTACATCTTCTTCCTTCTTGTGAACTCTCACAATTTAACCCCATAGTTTCTCAGCCCTGCCTATTTTCCTGCCCGCTGCTCCCCAGATTTTGATCCCCATCTGCCTCCTGAACCTCCTTCTTTTACCTGTGTGAAAAACAATCTCTGTTCCAGTCAGGAGGAGGGTGTGGATGTAGAAGAAACCTCTTCACTGTAGATAAAGTCAGGACTTTTGTTTCCAACCTGTATTTGTCATTGACCATCATACAGATGCTACCCTTCACCAGCACAGTGGAAATGGTGATAACCTCTGGTGGCACCTCCAGCATGTGCTGCCTGGGTGAACGCCTCAGGGGGTGCTCTGTGTCCCAACTCCCTGTTCAGGTTGCCAACCCTGCCTGTAAAGGGGAAGTGTGCTATCCAGCACAACCCTACACCTCACTTCCAGGAGACCAGAGTGAAGCTTTCAATCACAAATATGCGTGCTTTTAGGAAAAAAAAAAAAGAGAAAAACTAATGGCTGAAGACCTTGAAAACAAGGCAGAAATACTTGCTTATTAGTCTTTGCTTAACTTCACAACTCAGTCTTGCACCTTTTTATTAAGTTTTTTCTCTGCTTGCTTCATTGCAAAGCATTGAACCAGGCAGCTTGGCAACTAATTCACAATTGTGGTTGCTAAGGAACCACCAAAGAAAGTAGATTAGTCTCCAGTAACCTGTTTCATTGTCAGAGATGTTGATTTTGCATAAAGGCAATAACTGTACACAAAGGAGTTTATTGAACTTGGATGAACAAGCAAATTATGCAGCATTACTTCTCCTTCCAATAGCTTTCTCTGCTGTCACAAAGCTTCACACAAAGACTTGAGCATTTCCTCAGGGAACAGGCTTTATTTGTTCAAACTTGTGCACTCTGTTGAGGCCAAACTGGAGGATGTTGTCTTGCAGGTTGCACTCCAATTTCCCCAAGGACGTGCACAAGGAATATTTGTGTCCTTCGCACTTTCTTTCCAGGTATGCTCACCTGCCAAGCGCAGCACCAGCCCTCGGCCTTCTCAACACCCAACAGCTGACACAGCCAAAGCAGCACTGCTGCTGGCAGGTTTTGTGGCGACAATTTCAGCTGCTGTCTGCCCCACGACAGAGCTTTCCCTGCCTGCACTGCCCTGCAGCCACACTGCCCAATGCTCTGTCCACCATGGGCTTTGCTGAGTTACTTCCATTCAGCTCTCCCAGCTACAGCTGCCAGAGCCCCACTGGGGCAAACCTCTCCCAGAAACAGCCTTCAGTGAGGAGCAAATGTCTCATCAGTCATTTGACTACAACAAGGACACTCACTACACTGCTTTATTTTTCTTTGAGACCCAGTTCCTCTTGCTGTCTTGATCCAGCAGTTTCTCCTACATCAGAGCCTTGTCTGTTGATGAAATTTCTGACATTTCTTCAAACGCTTTTTGGATATCAACAGACAAACAAGAAGGGATGAACTATTCAAGGAATACAGATAGGAATTTAGAGATAAAGAACAAAAATCATGGCAGACAGTATTAGGGACTACAGCAGTCCTGCTCAGAGCTCCCAGGTAACACTGCCTGTGCCACCTTATCCCGTAAGGATATCTGTGGTGCCCTAACATCAGCTGCTGACGTAAGCATAGATTTGCAGAATTTTGTGCACAAATAGATTCTGGAGATCCACGGGCTTGTTCTAAGAGCCTTTAAGTCAAGTGATAAAAACAAACCCATCATCAGTAAGCATAAATTCCTCACTACATCAGTCAAAAATTCATGGATTTTTCAGATCAAAAAGAGATAGAAAGTCAGAAACCCAAGTCTATATCCCTTAAAAAGTCACTCAGATCTCCAGTCCAAGACATTAAGTGATCAAGAACTCCTCAATCCATTAATGAATCATGCCAATAAGTCATTTTATTTTTCTCTTTGTTATTTTTTCTTTTAAGAAAAGCAAGTCTTAGGATGAGAAAAGGAAAAAAAAATTCCAACCATGAAATCTAGTGCTGATAGCTATTATCAATTAGTTCTAAATTGAATGTTGCAAAAATTTCCTATGTGGGGCCAAGTTAAGTTCCATGGGCATTTACAATAAGGCAGGTAGAAGTGCACAACAGCAAGTAAAGCTAATACATTCTTTAGTGAACAGAGAAACTGTTTGGGCTTCTTACAGATTTATATCCTCTTCTCCCTTCCCAGGGTAGTAACCTCAGTTACTCCATTCCTTCATGTGGTCAATATGATATGGCCAGTTGTCTACATGCATGAAGACTAGTTGACTGCTACCAAATAGACTGTCATACAACTGCCTTTTTCTCTGTAGCACTAATTCAGATTTCTTTCTTCTCTCCAGTGACTGATATTAATAAATAAATAAATAAATAAACAAAAACAAAACAACAAAAAAATCCTAAACAGCGTGACTTATTTCACTTAAGGATTTCTATTATCTCTTTCAAACTCACCTCAAATTGGCTAGCAGGTAGCAAAGTTACCAGGGCAGGGGGAACTGATACACAACTGGAGAGACTTATTATGTTATCACAGAAACCTCAGTTCCTTAAGAAACCAGCTAAAAATTGATATACAAGCATTACAGTTACTGAGAAAAAGCACAGGCCTTGGAAGATATGCAATCTACAGCTGAATACTACTGTATTTTATGACTTTTTTTTACTGTATTTTACTTTATTTAATGCAATTCTGATATAGGCCCCACTGTAGGTATTCCTAGGAAAGGTTTCCTGGACCACCTCTTTCAGGTACTTTAAATCAGCAGGAAACATGTCATTGTGGGTTTAATGGAGAGAACTGTGCACTTAATTTTGTGAAAACTGATAACAGACGCATCATCTTACAGTGTGTTTTGTGGGGCTGGGTTGTTATTACTCTAGTGAACACTGAGAAATTCTTCCCACCAGCACGGGGATTACAGGGTCAGTGTGGTACAGGAACTCAGGTACTAACATGGGAATTAACTTCACAGCTATAAATAGAACTTCTGCCATGGAGACTCCCCGCAGATGACATTCAGCAAAACATGGTGTCATCAATCTCTTTTCTCCATTCCATTCTTTGCCCCAGGAGATCTCTAATTGGGGATGTCTGTGTTATACTACCTTATGTTACAGTGTCTGGAGGCTGATGTAACTTTTCCAACATACTGAACACCCAGTTGATAACCATCCCTAGGCCATTTTCTTAATTTACCACTGATTAATGAGCAATACAGCTGTTGCAAAATTTTCCCAATAGAGGGATTTGTTAGGTCAAGGAGAGGTGAAAAAACCCCACCACTTAAGTTAGAGATGCTTTGTAGAAGTTTCTACAAAACAAGTGTTACAAACACTAAATTCTCCATGTCAAATTTGTTAAACAATGGCTTGTGTTATATCCCCATGGAAATTTTCTTGTAAAAGGAGAGGGCTGTAATTCTCTTCTCTGTTTTCAAAGTATGATCTCACCGTACAGATCTAGTTAAGGACAGAAGCAGCCTGAAATTGCAATGACGAGAACAGGAAGGGCATCTGTGTACACTTTTCACCAGTCCGTGAAAGACTTTTCACACAAGTCTACACAATAACCTGGTGTGATCGTCTATGTCGCTGGAAGTTCAAGAAGAGGTTAAAAAAAAGAATCAATTAAAATGTTTGGATCATATCACAAAACATGCTACAGTTATTCCTTTGGTTTTGTTGGAACACTCTATAATTTTAAACAGTATTTCAATGAAACCATGGCAATTAATACTAATGGTAAAAAATGTTACATATGAAAAAAATAATTTGTTTTAAAATTATGTTTAAAAGATAATTATTCTCAGTTAATGACTCTGAGATTAGCTCAGTTGGTTAGATCATGTTGCTAATTACACCAAGATTGTGGATTTAATCCCTGTACAGGCCATTCACTTAACAGCTGGACTCAATGATCCTTGTGGGTCCCTTCCAACCCAGAATATTCTGTGAATCATGTCCTCAAGAACCAATCAAAAAAACCAGCAAACCAACCAACCAACCAACCAACTAAAAAATCCCAAACAAATTACTTTTTAAAAACACTTTTGAACATTTTTAGTAGAACCAAAAGTAGTTTGAAACAAGCTGAATTTCAAATGTATTGGAAGGTTTCAAAAAATCTCTATAGATCAGGTTCTCTGTAGATCACAGTATACACTCTAATATTCATAGTATTCTAAAAGTCTGAAAGTCGTTCCTGTGAGATTTCTGGTTAACTTGAACTGGTGTATTCAAAAGATATTCTGGAGAAATCAAAACTTTTTAAAAAGTCTCTGATCTTAGATCTTATATCCTGTGCCTTATAGAATTATTTCCTATTCCTTTACCCCTCAGATGAATATAAAGAATGCAAAATCTTGGTCAAATGCCATGTGCTTATGTACGTCAATCCTGATGGGGCGTGAATTGCTTCCACAGTCTCTCACTCTGCAGAGCACTGCTCAATTCTTTTCCATACATGTTGACTATAATGTCAATATGACATCAGTAATGTCAAGATCAAGACCAGAGAGAAGGAAAGGAATTAATGCTTTGTTTAAAAATTGCAAAAAGAACGATCAGTCTTCAGACGTTTGGGGATAATGATCTGGAAAGTGGGGGTAGCTGAGAACAAAAATGGGGGCTGGGACAAAACGGGAGAATAGTGTATGAAAGGATATGGAGTTTCCATTTTCTGTTTCAGGCAGGAAATTGTTAAAGAGGAGCCATTATAATGCCTAAACATCCTTTCCTTTTGCTGTGCCTCTGAGGCACTTCTTTAACTTCTGTCTCTAGATAAGTCTGAATCAGTTATCATTCCAAGCAGATGTCAGTGCCAAAACGTTTGCACCAAAGTACAGGTAATTCAGACCCTGGGCCCCAAATGGCTCCTCTGTAAGTAAATCTCAGATTTCTCTCTACAAAATGACGAGTGCGAGGGTGAGTACTTTTGCAAAACAGATCATTCCATCAAAGCAGCAGCCCTTGAACTATACTTTGTCCTACTGTCAGCTTTCTTCTGGAATTGCAGAAAAGCAGCATAGTTATCTGAGTGTAAAAGTAATTTAAAATACAAGGTGCAGTATGTTAATGTGGATGCCCATTTTGGACCAGTGCTGCTGAAAGCACTAGAGGGGCTTCACAGAATGTATTCTAGGGGAAGGGGAATTCAATTAGGCATGAAAATTAAGTATTTCTTTGAATAAAGAAGTAAGTGCTGCTGTTGCTGAGAATCAACCTGCAACAAAGCCTGGCCATAAATAATTCACAATTGAGTAAATCCTGACAGAAAGAAAGCTGTTAGTTTTGGCTGTCGCTACTGGCATGGTCTTACAACACACATTGAAAGACACAGGTGATGTTTGGCACGCTGCATATCAAAATTAGCAATTAAAGGATACAGTTTCCTTTGTAGTGTCTCAAAGATACCTAATTTTCTTCTAGTGCATGAATAACTAAAATGCTTGGCTATGAAGATAAAGCAGCTCATAAGAGTCTCAGATTTTAAGAACTACTCTAAGCGTCTGGCCTCACTTTGTGCAACACAGACTGTAGAATGTTAAGGGCTGTTAACTAAAGGGCTGTTAATTGAAGGGCTGTTTTTTTTTAAATAAAGTGTCTCCTGCTTGGGTTGGAGTATTGTTCTGTCAAAAGATAGCCTGCCTTGATTTGAAAACATGAAATAATATCAAATCCACAACATCCCTAAGTGCATTGTTCACTGGATAATCATAGTTGGGTCTACTATCTAGCCTGAGCATTTCTTACTGCTAAATTAAAGTCCTCTGCAATCACAAATACTGTCTTCCATGCATTTAGATCTTGTGGGCTGAGTATCACTGCAGCAGCAAGTTTCACAGGCAACTACTGGGTGTACTTCCCAATCTGGGTGACTGCAGGGGAGACATGGTCAGCAGTGCAGAGTGACCCCTGAGTGCGCTGGTTTCACTGAGCACTCACAGTCTATTCCTGTGCTGGAGATGCCACTTTCTGCCCCCACCTAAAGGGTGGAAGCACAAGGATACTGTGGCTGCTAAACTTGTCTGCCTTCACCTGGATGAATGGAGGATAGGGAGCCTGACAATGGTCCATGGACCAGGTGAGTAGTGCTCACAGGCCACAGGAGATGGTCTGGAATGACAGTATCCAAATCAAGTCTTCTCCTCATTTTTCCACTTTGTTTTTAAAAATAGGGGACAGAACACTTTCCAAATACCCTGGCTAATGCCATAGACAAGGTTGGTTGATCCTCTCTTCCTACTGTTTGTAATTCTGATCCCACATTCTATGAACAAGCTCCCTTCCATGCACTCACACTCCAAATTCATGCTCTTTTGATTATCCACCACAACCACTGAGCCTGTCAGAGTCAATGCCCTCCAAAATACAATCTCAGGGCTGTGTCCTATGAGGAGGGTGTATACTCCTTTTTCTTTGATGGATGAGGTTGGTTTTGGGTGTTAAAGGGGGAACAAAACCAAGCATGTACAGAACTGTTTGTTAGCATTAGGACACAGCCTTTACCATGGGGTATACTTTAATTTACTCAAGTATTCCATCAAATTACTATTAAATGACTGCTGCAAAATTTTATAGCAAATATAAAACCATCATGTCACATATTATGTGTCTTCATAAGATTAGAGGTCACCAGGCTCACTAGAGTGAACAAAATTATTCAAAAATATCCTGTTAAAATGACAACCAAGAGGGCTTCAAACTCCATTCTCAAGTATTAAAGCAAAGTTCACCAGTCCAGAAAGAAGGGCATGGACATAGGAAAGTGGAGATTATGTAATGAAAAATCATATACTTCTTTAGCACCAAAACAAAAGTGTTGAAAGACAACAAGAGGTTTCCAAAAAATCCAGAATGTTCCAAAAGTGAAAATACAGTGAAAAAACCAAATAGATTTTAACTTTTAAAGCATTACTCCACTGCTTTGTGGGCACAGCTGAGCAGACACCCCTGAGCCAGAGCTTCTTGTTCACAGCTACAACAGTTTTCTGAAGTAAAAAAAGAATTATCATTCTACATATTTTATGTTTCTCTTTAAATCTTTCCAGGGCATTTTCCTCCAAAGTACAGGTTTCTCTTCAGCCTTTCAGTATATTTGAGACCATTTTGTTGGTGTTGCTTCCATTCCCTGTCACATTCTTTGTCATGCCTGTTCTTCTTCAGAAATGCTCACCATGTCAAAAAATTGATATGCTGGACATATATGTCACACACTAATGGCATTTTCTGGCTTGTTCCTTACAACTCCCAAAAGGATTACAAACGCTTTTTTTTTTTTTTTTTTCTCCTTTGGCGACATCCAATTGTTGGGTTGGCATTTTCAGGGTTTCTTATTATGGAGGTGTACGTATATAAAATTTAGTTTTGTACACAAATAATGTACTCTTTCTCCATCTGTCCTACATGCATATCTTTTATACTTAACATACTGAATGTTACTTGTCAGTTTATATTTTAATATCATGAGATTACTCTGTAGCGCTCCCGAGTAATATCAAAAGGTTACATCCTTTAAAACATGATAATAACATTTTGTTATAAAAACATCAGTATATACTTACCTGCCTTTACTGCAGAGTCAACGTTTTCCCAGATTTTTCTGTCTTGAAGAGAAAAAAATCAGTTGGCTACTTCATTGGCTATAAAACCTGTGCTTTGTCCCTTATTACTTCTAACCCATAGAAATTTCTTGTAGAATTCACAGCATTTTATGTAGTTCCCAAACTTTTTGGACTCTCATTCAAAGCAGTCCCTGTTCCACAGATATACCCTAGTTGATCAACCTAGTTTCCTCCAATTTTATAAAAATCAAGGGTCAAATATGGTCAAGGAGCACCAAAATTTCCTTGAATAAGTTAGTCAACTCCAAAGAGAACAACCTCTCATCTACTGTCAGAACAACCTTAATGTGACCCTGCAGACAGACTGCAAAAGCATATAGTTTGGGCAGAAAGGACTATGGAATTACTTCCAACCAACATGAAAAAAGCAACAAAGATAACTGATAAGCCAGGTGAGAGAACTGCAGCAAGTGAAAGGTACTTGTAAGATGGTCCCTTTGCAACTGTGAGGCTGATTACAGATCCCAGAAGAGGACATGGGAAAAGTTAGCAGAAACAAGGTGTGCCAGCTGGAAAAGAATCCACATCTCTACTAATGCATAGGCCACCAGGCTTCTCATGGATACCATAAAAAATTACAGCGCTTTGAAATCACAAATCCATCTTCAAGCACTGAATTTCCACTTGGCCTCGTAAAATCTCTATGATCTTCCCACTTGACTCCTTCAGGCCAGTTGTCATCTAAGGAAGAGATTCTAACCTTTGCTTTCCAAAACCCAGATCTGTGTCACTGGGCTGAGAAAGCAGACATCTTTCGGGTAGCCAAAACACCCACTGAAACAGATGAGTCATATCAGCAAATGTTCCAGCACATGGTACATGTTCCATCAGCAGAGCTAGGCTGATGATATCTATGTGCTACTACATCCCACTTCTATCATAAGGATGTGTTATCAGCTGTAGTTGAAAGCAGAGGTAAAATTTGTAAATAAGTGGAAGGAGTTCATTCTTATTTAATGTGGATACAATGAGTTTTGAAACAGCTTTGGTGGGCAGGTCTAAAAAAAATTTACAGTACCTAGAAATAAGAAAAATACAGATTATGATTTAGAGTTGTATGAAAATCACAAAGAGATAAAAGTCATGCAGGTGGGAAAATGGGCCACAAATGCACATTTCCTTTATTTAT
>WBMY01014184.1:92873-115640 GCA_013397315.1 Donacobius atricapilla
AAATAAATAAATAAACCACACAAAAAACAAAACTCCAAACAACTCAAATCTCAAAATGTTAACTTTGCATTCCTGACTCATCAGTTCCAGTAGTGAAAGTTAATGGAGTACTGTTGACTTATAAACCCCAAGGATCTGTTCTCCCTTTTTTTTTAAGTACTAGAGTCCACCACCAATGTTGCATTTCAGAATGTTTTCAAGATTTTGGCACTGAAAGATGAAACAAAAACATCCAGTAAACAGAAAAAGAGGGAAGAATGGTCACAAAGTATTTGCCTGTAGATGGTCTATGAATATTGTGCCAGAGAGTGGTTTATATTGGTTTTAATTAAGAGAAATAGGAGAAAATTTTCCACCTCTCAGCCCCATGACTGGAAAAACATGAACACTTGAGAAGAATGAAAGATGTAAGGGGAATATTATAAAACCACTGAAATGAAACAAGTACAGATATCCTTTAGAAAGGAGCGTGGGAGTGCTTAAAACAGCATTGTGGGTCACAGCTTACAGCTTGCTTGAAGTGGCCCCACTAAAACCAGTGACAAAATCTCCCTCTGATTTGAATGCATACAAATCCTGACCTGCTCCAAGCTTAATCCCTGCACAAGATACACAAGAACTTGCATTATTATACATAGGACTTAACCATGAAAGGCGTCTCTACTTCCCTACACTGCAAACGCTTGCCTATTGAATAAACAATGGTCTGCATATCCCAGTAAAAGTGCACTGTCCACAGATACTGCTGTCTTTATTTCTGACCTACTCACCAAGGCAGATTTTCTCATGACTCATGTAGAAAATCCATGGTGCCAAATGATGGGCTAAGCCTGTGCTTAAGCAGGAGGTGCTGTTGGCACAACACAGCAGGACACAGCAGGGCTGAGGTTGCTCACCCAGGATTTTGCAAGGAATTCCAGGGATTTTTCCAGGACATGGGAAGGTTTACTCATGTCTCCATATTTTTTTTTTCTCCTGAAACAGATAGAATTTGAGTGTGGGGTTTTTGGTTGGTTTGGGTTTTTGTTTTGTTTTAGTTTTGGGTTTGTTTTTTATTTTGCCTAAAAGCCACTCTAAACAGTCAGAGTAGTTTGAGAAAAGATCTGAAGGCTCAGAAATATGGAAATTATTTCCTGATACTAAATATTCACATACTAAGTAATTATAAGTCTACAATGTACAACTTCTTTTATTTGCATGTTAAATATTCTGGTTTTCCTATGGCAACTCAAGAAATTGCTGCCTTAACAAATATCTTCTTTTATTTGAGTGTTAAATATTCTAGTTTTTCAATGGCAACTCAAGAAATTGCTGCCATATCAAATATCTTTCTAAATTGATTTAGCTTTGGGTAATAAAGCAGAATTGCTGATGCACCGTAATTTCCAGAAAGACTGAGGACACAGATGGCAGAAGAAAATGGAGCTGTCAGAAACCATGAGCATCCCTGTAGACTGTCATGTTATCTATCCTGATGCTTTTCCCCCAGTACTGTCTTTCTGCAAATGTTCAGTGCCTCACAACTATTGACATTCAAAACAGAACAGTCTGCCTGGCCTTCTACACACACCTGTGGTTTGGAAGCCACAGAAGAAACTGTAAAAATCTATTTTTAAAGTATTATTTAAGATAAACATGACTGATTTATAAAAACTGTCTTCTGCAGTCAAGGACAGTAGTGATAAATGCCATGACATCTGCTCTATAATACTTCAAGAAGTCAAAAGTCTTCAAATTTCAGAGTATGAGTCTACAGCCAAGAAATGTATTTGGCAATAGATTCATATCAGGTTCTTTATCCCCTTTTTACAAAATGAGAAATTTAACCTAGTTATGATTTTCTTTGCTAAGACTACATCCCTAAGGAACTAAAAAAGTGGAATTTGAGCCATATGCTCAAAACTGCACAGATTTGCAACAGCATCATTGTCAGAAACCAGGCTTCTGTCGCAGCCTTGCTCCTTAGTAAGAACATCATCTAGCCTGTAGAATTTACAACATTTTATGTAGTTCCCAAACTTTTTAAAGGGGATTGTCATTCAAAGCAGTCCCTGTTCCGCAAAATTTTTAAGGTAATGAAGAAAAAAGCCACCCAAAAAGCAGTAACTTAGAGGAGGTTATTTGCCTACAATCTGAAGTCAGCCAACCAAAGGATATAATCCAGGTGATCTAACTCCATTTCTTCCTTATAAACCCTGAGTTACTTTCTCTGGAATCTGAATGCTCATAACAACTCTTTGTGACTACCTTGCTCTTGCCACCACAGGAATCAGCCCAGTTCAGTGACTTTCAAGAGATTTAAAGGCAGGTACAGACAGAAGAGTCCCTCCAGGTAGTGGAAGTGAGCAAAGCAGAGATTTCACTTTGGAAATAATGATGGAAAAAAGCAACAAGAAGGAGAGAATGGTGCAAATACAAAGAAAATATCAAGTAACTTGAAAGACTGTTCTGGAATTACACAGTTATATATATTGATCCAACATACATTTTGTTTATTTAAAAGCTGGAGTTCTTGCTCTTGGTTAAAAAAAAAATCAGAGAATATGGATGAGATTAAACACTAAGTCAGCTCCAGCAATGAGGCCAAAATAGAGTGAAAGGCAGTTGCAGAATCTGGAGTTGTATGTGCAAGAACTTTGGTCACCATATTTTGATTGGTCAAAATATGTTCTACTCTATTTCTAAACACAGGTAGTACTTTTACTTACTTGCTAGACTACTTCATAGAATACTTTTTTCCAACTGAGCAGATTATTAATTTATGGACACTATAATTTTATGGAAGCATCTGGTATATAAAAAATATGTATATTTGAACTTAATAAAATATTACTTAAGGACAGAAGAAACATCTGTAATACAATTTCATTTCAGAGCATCTCATTAGTTGGATCCACCCTTATCCACAGAAATATTAATTCCTATGAGCAATAAAACGTCCTAGATACCGTGAATTATTTACTCCTACTACATTGCTTTTTACCTGACATCTATTTCTTGAGGAAACAGGGTAGGTAAATAAGGACATAGAAGCCTGGCCAAGTTTTAAAAAGCTTTTTCAAAGTGTGGATACTGTTGGTATTTCAGACTTGCTCACATTTGTTTTAAAACCAGGGCCATTTGCAAATTTTTTATGTCAGGACACAGAAGCAGTATGGCAGGAAGGAGATCAGAAGCAAAGCAGACCTCACACGTAGCATCTGCTCTCCATTCTTTATAGCACAGCTTTCCCACCCTGCACCTATCTCCCTTGAAAGTCACACAGGAAATTGGAATTTTACCAGAATTTAGCAAATGGTTGATAGAAAACATTTTAACTGTCCAGAGCAGTAGAGAAGTGTTTTACAGACACCTTCTGTCTGAATTTCCAGACAGAAAATACAGTGTGTATTTGTCCTTCCGATTCATACACTTGGATTAGTGTGAGAATACCTCTAGAGGGCAAGGAATGAATCCCTACTTTGTTCCCTCATCCCCTGTCCCAGCCACCTGCAGGACATCACGACATCACTGTCACAGGCTGGATGTGAGCATGTGCCTGGTATTACCCTCTTGGTCTGCAGCTGAGGCCTCTTCATCAGCAGCAGTGGAGGTCTGCAAGCTTCGGCCTCTCCTCTCCCTTTCAGACTAAAAAAAGGTGTCACAAGTCATACACGGTACATCCAACCCTCCTTTCCTCCTTTGTTCTCCTTTATCTCTCCTCTGTTCAAACAAGAAACATCAAACAAGTTTTTGTTTTCCTTCCCACTTTGTCACATACGCTGAAAGCCAGCATTGGTTCTGATAATGAGATGCTAACACTGGGTCGAGGCAAGCCTTGCTCACGTGTGCCTTAAGCTGTTTCACACATTTTGTAAGCTTTTCATACATTTTCAGTTCTTTGAAAAGAGAGTTCTTTGAGGTTACTGCAGGCTCTGGTAATTCTTCAGCATAAGTTTAGCAAGAGAGGGACTCTGTTTCTCTACCAGGTTAACTCAGTATATTGTCTTTGAAAGTACATAAATGCTAGTTTTCTAAAATGTCTTTACAAAACAATGATTGAGTAATATAAAGTATGACAGGAAGTTTCTCCAAAGGATGACTCTAGTATACCCATGCTCGATGATTGAAACATTGCGAAGTTAATATGAAACATAATACCCCCCTTTGTACCCTTTGCATACTTAGTAGAAAGTGGGGAAAAAAAAGGCAATTTTGCATGTCTGCATGTCTGTAACTACAATGCTGGTGCTCTTTTCAATGTTAAATATAGGGAAAAAACCCCAACCAAACCAGCACACACTTTCTACAGGTAGTGCTCTTCTGAATTGTACACCTTGCCTGTGCTTCTTTAACTGGTTTATGGTCGCAGTCTTTTTGGAGAACATGCCTCTGCCTTGGGACAGTGTGAGTACCTGTGTAACAAAACACCACCTTCTTCAACACAGGAATTTCCATACTGGGTGGGAAGGGTATCACTGGAGTTTGCATACTCCAGCCTCAGCAGATACAGCAAGTTCAGATTCAGAGTTTCAAGGTCAAAGGTCTTCCAGGAGTCCCCCATATATGAGGTTTTCAAGCTCCATCAGGAAATCCATTTTGTGGCTACTACAAATCTGTCCAACACCAGAAGACTAATTCCTTCTCATCTCCGGTAGAGTAAGGGCAGTGAGATTCTCTGTCTGACCTGAATTGTTGTCTACCTTATGTCAGTGGCAAAACTAAAGAGTCATGAAAATGGTGCAGCAAATCCATCAAAATTTTCATCTACATCTTGACCCCTTGGCTGTGCTCCACTCTCTGGGATAATGTGGGCATGTGTATTTGTACACGCACACACACACATGGAGCACATAAACAAAGAAAGAAAAAATTTTAAGATCTACTTGGAGACACAAGGACCACTGGCCAGAGCAACCAAGGCACCCTAGTCAGGGACAGATGGAAACCCACAGAGCATTCTGTCCCTGCCAGAACTATGGACAGCCAGATGGTGCTGGAAGGTGGGAGGTGGAGACCACCACTGCAGAGTCACAGGCTGAAAATATGAGATGGTCCCGAGTGCACTTTCTGCCCTTGTGCATAGGTTATAGGAAAAATGATGCATCTTTCTTTATGTCCTGGACCCATCTCACTACGTTCATCTGCAGATCCCAGGAGAGTGAGCAGGTTTCAGCTGTAGCAAGTAAAGGGAAAGAAGACAGAAGTTGAAGAGAGGGGAATGGAAAGAATCTGGAAGTTACACATTATAGGATTAACTCAAATAAAGGAAGGCTTGGTTAGAGAAACACAGGAGATATTGCCATCTCCTTCCTCTCAAAAGCCCCCACTGATTCTTCTTCATTCCTCCTCTTCAGCAACAGTCCCTTTTCCTTCATTCCCTGTCTAAGCCCTCAGCCTGCTCCCTCAAAAGACCCATTACCAAGTCATTACCACCACAAAAGAGTTTTGCTCCTCCAAAGACAGGGACAGAAAAAGGCATCCTGGCTCCACGGTTGGAGACTTATGCTATTCTGAGTCTAGTGAAAAGACTTGGACACCGAGTGGTCTCTGGTTGAGGCCGTGAACAGCTGGGATAAATCCAAGAATGCCTTGGCATTTATTTTATTTATTTCAAAGTCTTATCTGTCCATAGCCAGCAGCAACAGAGAGCAAGTATCATTTACAACCACCTTTTCTATTGTGGCCAAAGATAGTTACTCTGTCCCATAAGACTTTTTTTCTCCTTTTCCTTTTCCTTTTCCTTTTCCTTTCCCTTTCCCTTTCCCCGTTCCCTTTCCCTTTTCCTTTCCCTTTCCTTTTTCTTTTTTTCTTTTTTCTTTTTTTTCCTTTCATTTTTTTCCCCCTTACTGCAATGCATTTTCTGCCTGTGTCCTTTGATGTGGATACCAAATATCCCATTCATTTGTCAGTGAAAGCCAGCAGGCTCTCTATTTCATGCACATGGGCAGGACATTTCACTGTGGGAGTAAACCACTCCCCATCTTTTTTAATTGAACCGTGTCATACAGTAGCTACAGCGCATGAAGCAGCTCTGCATGATGTGTATTTTAATGGGCACTGTAGCACAGGGGTGGCAGCAAGACAGGCACCACACCCCCTTCAGTGAAGCTGAAGGCACCTCAGCTGCTGTGGGGGGGCTGGTTGTCGCATCAGATCAGCTAACCATCCTCACTGGGCAAGGAGGGTGTAACTCGTCTGATTTTTTTATTGGTTTTGCCCGGTGCTGTGTTTTCCCTTCACCTTTTCTTCAAGCAGTTTCCTTTATGTCCTCCCTGGTAGCAGACACGGACATTCACTCAGCGCATAGTGACTCCTAGGAGCACAAGCAGCAGCAGTTTTTGGCAGTAGCCTGTGACTCCACGTAATGCTGAAATTCCCGTGACGGGCTGAGCTTCCAGCACTTCGACCTGGCAATGGCAGCCCCACGTATCCTGTGACATAGGGTCTGCCAGGACCCTACTGCCATAACCCCAGCAAAAACAGTAGAGAAATTCAGATACCAGCTTTTGCCAAATCATCCAGAGTATCTTTTCAAAGACAGAAGAGGTAAGAAGCTATTCAATAAATTATCCAAGTGACTTCTGCCTTTTCATATCAGATTGCTGCACAATGTTTCCTAAGGGCCTTCCAATGGTAAAAAGCCATGGACTCCAGTTACTCAGCCGTGTTTTGTGTGCTTTCACCAAAAAAAATCTGTTCTAATGTACCTCTCATAAGCAATGTGTAGTAGGCATTGAATAGAGGATTCATTGAGTATGTAAAGGAAAGTTGCATCATAATCTTTTCTCCTGACTAATGGCATTCATTTTGTGTTACAAGAGGGACACTGTTGTGACCCAGAACACGACACTTTATCAAATTTTCTATTTTCTTGTTCAAAAAACTGAAAAACAATATTATAGAGAGCTTTGATTTGTTATAACTCTGAATTATTTTCCATTTTTTGAATATGAAACCGTAAGTAGAGTTAATGGCTATACAATATCATGTCAAATAACACAGAGGAGATGGCAGAAGGGATCCATCAGCAGACCAGATAATTTCTTAAGCAAAATAAGCTTCTTTCGCACATTGTTTATTTGATCGGATGGCAATCAGCCTGTTGTTATTTCAGGTGAGTAGTCTCTACCAAAGTACCCCAAATTAGCTCCATACACAGCCATATCCCTGTGGTAGTGTGGTAAGAGAATGTGTGTGAAGAACAGTAAAACATGAGTGGCTCAGGGGTCATAACAACAGCATGTGGTGACAGGCATGGAAAAATATAATCATCAGGCAAAACAAACTACATTTGCAGCAACATTTCTGAAAAAATCCCAAGCTCTCATGAAACCAGAACATACTTGCAAAGCAGAGACACCAGATCTTGTTGTAGCTAGTTTATCTCAGTGCTCATGACATTTCATTTCTAGAAGCTGGGGTGCATGGTTACTTGCAGGACAAGGGCACACTGGGAGACATCACAGTAGGCCCCTACAGCACAAAAAAAAAAAAAAAAAGAGTTGAAAAGAGACAGTCACTGATGAGAAGCTGCATTTCCAACAAAGAGCAACTTGATGTGATATCTAGTTCCCACAGTTTCTTCATTGACATGCCTATGTCCTAGTGTAGTCCAAGCACATTCCTCCATTTTCCCATACAGTTGATTCGATTCCAGCTTTAAAGGTACAGCATGTCTGGGTATGACAAAAGTGGATTTGAGGCAGGAACAGTACTGTTAGGACCTCAGTATAGTGGCTGCACTGTAAAGCCTTTCAGATATCTGGTTTAAATCTGTAATACCTCTTTCAGAGGGTAGCAGCCATTGCCACTCTGAAGTCCATGGTGGTCAGGGCATCACTGGATGTTGTGTCAGGGTTCTCATTTTCTGACAGGGTTTAGAAAGGAAACATTCTCTCTGTACAAGCAGGGAGTACAATTCTATCAGACGCAGAAATGGGATTTCCAGACCACTGCCTTAATTTGGCTGGTTTTGAAATCAGTAAGCGTAATTCCCAGTGGCAGCAGAGTTAGGTCAGTGAGATTCAGTGAAAATGAAAATTACCAATGCCTGTAGGTGCATGACAGTCCTCTGGATACTGAACAGTGCCTGTTCAGCTTTTGTCACTGTTTTGCATTGACAGGTTTGTCTATTTGTTTTGAGCAAAAGTCAGATCCTTGTTATTAATGCAAAATACCAGAGGCCAGTTACTTCTTACTATTTACAGATTTCTGGCTTTTTATAGGTTTATTGAAAAAGTGATCCTGCAAAAAGACCTGTGGAATATAAATGAATATAAATGAAATTTAAAGCCATTTTGTTTATTCTGCCCATCTTGCCCGGAAACTTCTTCTATATGGAAGTTTTGATAGACAAAGTTTAACTGCTGGAACATTATGCCTGTCAGAAAAACTCACACACACCACAAGAAGCAGGGGTGGGAATTGTTCCCTATTTTCTCCTCTCCTTTGTCCCATATTTTCTTTCATTTTCTTTTTTATTTATGCTAATGTTTGGGGTTTTTCTGATCAGTGAGAATTTCTCTTAATCTACTCTGCAAAAATCATTTATATGTTCTTTTTTGATAAGCTTCAATGGCCCCAGATTAAACATAATCCCTCCTAACTGGCAGTCAAACACACTTTTGGATTCAGAGTTAATATCTTTTGATATGGAAGAAGGGACTTTCCCTTTATTGGATCAGCAGCAAAAAAAAATCTCCCATACTCGAGAACATAACTGTGCCCTAGCCACATCTACATTAAACCAGTAGAGAAGTTTCCTCTTATGTAGAAAGGTGTATCTCAAGAAGAGAACCTAATGCTAATTACCATTTACAGAAGTAATCTGCTCCATCATTTGAAGCAATTCTGCATGACATTAGGGCAGTCCCAGGCCTCAGGTCACTTTGCAATAGACCTCAGGCAGCAAATTGAGAGTGTGCCTGCAGGGAGCCTCAAAGCGATATGCAATTCAGCTCATTTTCATGTGCCATGCCTCACAGGAAAGCAGGAATGATTTTGTGCAGAAATTCCTGGCTATGATTCTGAGCAGACAGAGGCAGGTCTATGGAATAAAAACACGCTTTTTTAGAAGTCTAACTTTGTAGATTCTTCCATATTCCAAATATTTTGTGACTTTGGATGCTTCTCTATCTTCCCTGTAACAGTAATTTGCAGAGCTCTGGTAATTTCATTGGTTGGTTTTGGATTTTTTATAATGATGAAAATACAAGTATCAAACTACCCACTTTGCTATGATCAAAGAAAATTGCCATATGTACCAGCAGACATAAAATAACTCTAGCAGAGACTGTTCCTGGAGAATATAGCCCCCATTATTCATATAAAACACGGTGCTGCCAGTGATCATTATTCCTAATAGCAGTAATCCTCCCTGAATGGGTTCATTAAAGTGTCCTCAGCATCACTGTGGGCTGTTAATAACCTGGTGGTAGCAGCCCGCTTTGCTGTATCTACTGCTTAACCTGCCCTCATTTCTGTCATTACCTTTTTCCCCCTCCACATTAATCATCCTCTGAAAACATTTTCAATATTCTCTCTTGCAGCACAGCAGGAAAATGCCTTCTAATTGTCATTCTGGGTCTGCTTACCCTGGTTCTTCTGCATAAACAAAATTGCAAAATCGGCAGCCTCCAATACCCCTGCCCTGCCCGTCCTGCTCCACGAGCAGCTGCAGTCGTGGTCCCTTCCAGTCTTGTTAAGAGGGAACCACATTCTGCCTTCCATCTTAGAGACTCAGCCTACACTCTCTGAAACATTGCCACAGCACCTGTAGGACCCTGATTCCTTGGCTGTCCAGACAGGGTCCCCTTTTGGAGCACATCAGACTCCAGCCTGAAGCACTCCAGGTGCTCCTATGGCAACCACATTGCAGGAGGAGTGGGATGAGCTTGCATGCTGATGTGTGCTGTGTCTGATGCACGCTGGTGTAGCCTGGATGAATGCTGGATTTCACTCAGACACAGTGTTGGGGGAAAAAAAATCCCTCGGCATAAAAAATGTGACCAGTAACCAGGAAATAATCTCATCCTCTCAAGTCAACACAGAACCCCACAATACCACCCGCAGCATAACACAGCATAACACATGGTATAACACAGCAGAAGTTCACTGTATTTTTTTTCCCATTTCAACTTTATCAGAATTTTCTGTTTTGCAGAAAACATCAATTACCCCAGCCAGTCAAATTTCCAAAGGCATGCATCTCTTTTGATAGAAAAAGTTTTATAAATCCTCAGTTTTGCAAGTCTCAGTTTTCAGTTTACTTCCCTTTCACAGTGAAGGTTTTTTCCCCAACAAAAATAAGTTTATTAAAAGATCTAAGTGTGAAAATTTCTGTCAGTTATGCAATTAGTCCTGTTGTTGAGCTCCTGCTATCTTAGATTAGGTGATCAGTTGATGCTTTGCAGAAATGCAGCCGAAAAAATCCTAGCACTGATTTTCTTAATGGCTTTGCTGGTGTTTGGCATTGAATACTGTTAATATCTGGGCACAAAAGTATGACTCAATTACGCAAAGAAAATATGTATAATATTACCTATAATTGTTCTGCTTAGATAGCTTTTGTATTTTTATAGATGAAACAAACTGACAAAAACAATCTTTGAAGTAGTAGTCTCACAGGCAGTAGGATTAAGGATGTTATTCATAAGGAGTGGTGTTATTTGACACCTCATAGAAAAACTAGAGTCTTTTTTAAGAAAAAAAACTCTTGAATTACCCCTTAGACAATATTAGAACTCTTTGCCTTGCTTCCTTATTATGAATGGTATTAGAATTGTATAGGGTTTCTCTCATTATTTTTAAACTTTCTGACACATTTTCAATTTGTCTCTTTAACTTTATTCAAGGCCACAGGAAAGCACATGCATCCTTCTCAGTCACCTACATCCACCATACAATATTTTTAAAAGCCAAGGCACAGAGGCTTGTTAGCTGTATCATCTGTGTTAACCACTAAAAAGAAAATGTTGCCAAAATCCAACATAGAATAGACTCTCTTTTCAGCATTCTGGCCGAGATAACCTTTAAATGTATGCTATACACTTAGATAACTGGCAGTGAGAAGAGGCATCAGTTAAACTAGCCTAGGTGTCAATTAGATAGCTTCAGTTTACTACTCTGCCACTGTTCACTGTATATCTTACTTTTGTCTTAAAATACAATTTTTATTCAGAACTTTGGAAAACAGATCGGTGCCTGAGGAAGCTCTGAGGAAAAAATTGGCTATGAACATGAAAGATGCACGAATTGTTTTTGTCTTTTCTATCTGTCTCTGGTGTTCTTAGACTCATTTGGTTCTAAACATGTGCTACTGCCTTGGAAGGTCCTTAAGGTCAAAAGTGAAAGAAAGGACAGAGATTTTAGTGTGCCTGGAAGACATCCAATCAAATTACAGCTAGATAGATCAATTTCTCCATGTAACTGGCTGTCCAAGAATACATTTTTTTCTTCCAAAGGCAAAAAAAGATGAGCCTGGTAAATTAAGTGAGGTTGGTGAAACACTGGGGAGGCTGCCCAGGGAGGTGGTGGGTGCCCCATCCCTGGAAACATAAAGTGTCAAGTGGGACAGGACTTTGAGTGATCTGACCTAGTTGAAGGTGTTCATTGTAGGGGCATTGGACTGGACTGTGTTTAAAGGTCCTCTCCCACACAAACTATCCTATCTTTACAGAGCACAATAAAACACATATTGTAAAGCAAAAACTCCGATAGGAATTTCTGAAGAAATAAAAGGTTTGTATTTCTATTCTGTGCATACAAAAGACAAGCCCATAGCCAACACCTGAGTCTCTGAACATACCCCTACAATCAAGAGTTGAATCTGAATCCAAATATCTCAGCATTCATGCTCTACCACTAAACTCTGACTGACACTATATTCCAAAACATTTCAGATTTTGGAGGCAATTTTGTTGTTCTTGAACTGTCATCGCAAGAATATGCAGAAACTTAAGTTCCTTCTCTTCCCTACTGTTTTCATTTGAGCTGAAAATTGTCATTGAAAGTAAAGTTTTTATTTTAATTTTTTTTAATAAACTCAAAGCACAGAGACAGTATAGAAGGGAAAAAAAAAAACCCAAACAAAAAATCCAACAACACCTACCAAACACCAACACCCTAGAACAGACAGTATCTTTGACCCTTTAGAGAAGGCTTTGTACTAAGCTCAAAGGATTGTGTTTCACCTTTCACAAATGCAATTATTTTTGTTAAGCAAAGCAATAATTTGAAACATGGATAAGAAGCATCAAGCCTACATTAGGAAGCTATGTTCCAGTAAGTCGGGATGTTCAGACTTTCATTTGAGCTATCATAAGAAGTTACAAATGATGTTTTATACTGCCAGGCACACATCTTCACAGTCACTACTGTGAGACAGAGAGAGAAAGAGCAGTGAAAAGCTATAAAAGAAAGTAATGGTTTCATTTATGTGTTCTCATCCAATACCTCCGACTCACTTAACTGAGACCTCATCTTGAGACCACAGTAAAACCTCCTACCCAACGATGTCAGAGACAGCATTCAGAATGATGAATAAATGCTTCTGACTAGTTGTGGTAAATTCTCAAATTGCATGGAGTTTTGGCAGGCATTTTATCAAAAGGTGTTAATGCACTGTGGCATTAGGTGTGCCAGCTTGTTTTTTTTCCCCAAAGGGACTAAAGTGTACCAGAGGTGAGGATTTCCCAGGTTTCTGGGGAAGAACCACCTGTGATGCTTTAGAAAGACTAGTCTGTGATTTCACATGGTGTTCTGAAAGGCTCCATTGACATTCACTTTCACAGTGTTTTCTGACATCCACAGAGCACAGTGATGTTAGTGTAGTTATTTGTTCTTTTTATTGGTCTTTCCATAAGTGGTTTTGCACTTTTACCTTTCAGTATGAACCAAAGCCTGTCTTTAACTTGAAACTCACAGTTAATGCTGGCAATAAGTCACTGTGACACAGAAGGAAAGTTGGACATTGGTGAAAGCCTCTTCAGACCACCCTCAGTATTTCAAAGCCATGCTGTGCTGCACACACAAAATTTCTAGCACTATTTTTCATAACCATGCAGCCACCTGTTCTTTTTTGCGAGTAAAAGTCTGTGGACTTCTCTTTAATGCTCTGCTCATCTTATAGGATCTTCAGCAAGTCAAAAAGCTTATGTCCAAGAAAAATCTTTTTCCTCATGGTAACTTTTGAAAAGCAAGGATGCCATTTCAAATCAATAACTATTGTGTGCAATAGTAAATAATTTCATATGCTGAGAAATACATGGGAAGCTGCAGACAAACCAATGCCTCTGCATTTTGGACAGTGTCATTTAGCTCATCATACAGGTTTATTCCCAGTCTGGATGGCACTTACACTGCTCTCACCACTAACAGCCTAACAATGATTAAGCCGAGGTGTGTATGTGAAACAACAGTTAAAATATCTGGACAGCTTTTATTGGAGGAAATATAGAATTGAAAATCTGGTTTCCAAATTTTAGGTTTATAGCGAAACCAGTACCAAATCTAGACTGAAATTATATCTTAAACAAATTTCTTCCAGGTACACCTAAATGAAGATAGCATATCAAGGTCATGTAGCTGTTTACATGATACTGTTTTATGAAATGGGATTACTCAAAGGAAGCCAATTCAAGGGGACGAATCTTCACAAACTGAGCTAATACAGAATCATACAAGACACTCAGTCACTGGTTGCTCTTTGCCAGTGTCCAGCCTCCCTGTAATTTGGGAGTTGCCAGACTACCTTGCCTGTCTGAAAAAAAAACCCTACTGTGAGATACCTGGGTGTTTTGAAAACAGATAGAAAGAACTAGATTAGGTGTGCCACTGCAACATAATCTGGGAACCCACTGCTCTTGTGCAGATGCATTGTGCTTAACTGTTTAAGGCTGTATAGAGGACATACAAAGTATATCCACTGGTACAGCCTAGGGCTCACAACACTTGCAAAGGGAAAGCTGCACAGTTTTCAGCCCCTTGTAGTCTTATCAGTCTGTGACAAGGAGTTCAGCAAAAGGTTTTTAAAATAGAAAAAGTAAGTGACTAGAACTGCTTTAGACAGCTGCTATATGAGGTAGCAGATGGTGAACCTACCCAGAGCTCCCTAGAAATATTAGTATTTAAAAGATCTTATATTTCATCAACTTCAGAGAAGTGTGTGGCTCTGTCTGTTGCCTTATGGGAATGGGAGCCATAGAAATGGGAATGAGTGAACATATCAGCGAAGGGCTTTCAGCTTCTCTGAAGTTTTCTTCTCACAGCATTTCCCCAGTTCTGTTCTCCATCCTCAGCAGCTCATCAGCATACCAGGCTGACACCCTACTGGGCTCCTGGTAGCCACCCCCACCAACAGTCTTCGTCCAGGTCACACGCATCTAGCTAAGCACTACTCCTTCCACCCCTGCCTCTGTCAACCACACGTTTTAAATGGTCATTAAAATCCACATTCATCACACAATCTTCACTCATGTCAACAGCAAACATAAAAAAAAAACAAACAAAACAACACAAACAAACAAACAAACCAAAACAAACAAAAAACTTTATCACAACACTGAATGAAAGTGGACAATTTACACACAATTCACCTCCTGTTCTTTCATCACAATTATAACAGCAGACATTCTTCACAATCACTCCACTATCTCCCATTGTTCAGTCCATGTTTGGCCCATTACTGTTCCCCACTACCACCCTTATCTCAAATTCTTCATGCCCCACGTTGGGCATCAAAAAAGATTGTGGTGGTTTGACGTCTGAATGACAGATGCCCCACCAAAGCTGCTCTGTCCCTCCCCTCCTCAGCTGAACAGGGGAGACATAACATGACAAAAAGCTGATTGGTTGAGATAAAACAGGGAGATGCACTCAGCAATTAACCATCATGGACAAATAAAGGACTCAGCTAAGAGAAAATGATTTTCTTGCTAATTCAATCAGAATAGGATATTGAGAAGTAAAACCAAGTCTCAAAAACACCTTCTGCCACCACTCCTTCCTTCATGAGTTTAACTTTATTCCAGATCCTCTACCTCCTTCCCTACAGCAGTGCAGGGGGATGAGAAGTGGGAATTGTTCATCACACATTTCTGCTGCTCCTTCCTCCTCAGGAGGAGGAGGTGGATTCCTTTCCTTACTTCAGTGTGAGATTCCTCAGCATGACCCCACAGCAGACAGTCCTCCATGAACTTCCCCCGTGTCAGTCCTTCCAGAGGCTGCAGTTCCTCACCAACTGCTCCAGCATGGGTCCCTTCCATGGGGTGCAGCCCTTCAGGAATGTGCTGCTCCAGCATGGGTCCGAAAGGGTCACAAGTCAGTCTAGCAAACTTTCTCCAGTGCGAGCTCCTCTCTCCAAGGGGCCACAGGTCCTTCCAGGACCATGCTCCTGTATGGGCTTTCTATGCGGTCACAACCTCAATTTGACACATCCATATGCTCTGGAATGGGGTTCTCCATGAGGTGTAGGTGGGTATTGGCTCCATCATCATCATCACCATCATCTTCCATAGGCTATGGGGGCACAGAAGTCTCATCATGGCATTCACCAGAGCTGCAGGGGAATCTTTGCTCTGGCACTAGGAGCACCTCCTCCACCTCCTTCTGCACCAACCTTGGGGTGTGCAGAGCTGCTTCACGTATTCTCACCCCTCCCTTCTCCGGCTGTAATTTGTAATTTGACCCTTGGCAGCAGAATGTCGGTCTTGGAGCCAGGAGGCACTGACTCTGTGGAACAAGGGGAGGGCTCCTGGCAGCTTTTCAGAGAAGCCACCCCTGTAACCAAAACTTTGCCATGCAAATCCACTACAGCTACACTTTGTAAAGAGTGGTAGTGTAAAGCTTAGCTCTGTCGTGGCTGTTGCTGGTACAAAAGAATAGCACAGCATTTTTTCAGAGCTGGCTCTCCACTGGCACATCAGTTTTGTCTGTAACAGCCTGCAGTCTTCATGGGGCTGTGTACCTGTAGATGCCACCTTTACTTTTTTTTTTTTTTTTNTGTGCTGCTCCAGCATGGGTCCGAAAGGGTCACAAGTCAGTCTAGCAAACTTTCTCCAGTGCGAGCTCCTCTCTCCAAGGGGCCACAGGTCCTTCCAGGACCATGCTCCTGTATGGGCTTTCTATGCGGTCACAACCTCAATTTGACACATCCATATGCTCTGGAATGGGGTTCTCCATGAGGTGTAGGTGGGTATTGGCTCCATCATCATCATCACCATCATCTTCCATAGGCTATGGGGGCACAGAAGTCTCATCATGGCATTCACCAGAGCTGCAGGGGAATCTTTGCTCTGGCACTAGGAGCACCTCCTCCACCTCCTTCTGCACCAACCTTGGGGTGTGCAGAGCTGCTTCACGTATTCTCACCCCTCCCTTCTCCGGCTGTAATTTGTAATTTGACCCTTGGCAGCAGAATGTCGGTCTTGGAGCCAGGAGGCACTGACTCTGTGGAACAAGGGGAGGGCTCCTGGCAGCTTTTCAGAGAAGCCACCCCTGTAACCAAAACTTTGCCATGCAAATCCACTACAGCTACACTTTGTAAAGAGTGGTAGTGTAAAGCTTAGCTCTGTCGTGGCTGTTGCTGGTACAAAAGAATAGCACAGCATTTTTTCAGAGCTGGCTCTCCCGTGGCACATCAGTTTTGTCTGTAACAGCCTGCAGTCTTCATGGGGCTGTGTACCTGTAGATGCCACCTTTTCTTTTTTTTTTTTTTTTAGCTGTGTGGTGCAATTCTTTGCTCCTCTGGGCATTGTTTATTGCTAGATGTTATTATGCTTCCCTGAAATTCACATAAACCCTGTTGAAACAATGTAGCCCTGAACTCATGCCTAACATGTTTTGGTTTTTAGAAATTCTTTTCTTAGGCAATTTTCTGTAAACAAGAGCAATGTTTTTTTAACTGTACCTATATTGTTTCATTCTTTTCTGGTAGAAGGGACTTCTTGATCTCCCTCTCGTTTGACCAATGTGATTGAATAGGTTTGCCTTTGTTTTACCAATCAAATTGGTCTGTGTAAAATACTATAAAAGACAGATCATCTCAAAATAAAGTAGAATTAGATTCCTAGCCTTCTGAAAAAGTGAGCCTAGGTCATTCTTGGTAACTGCGATGAGACAAAGTTGGCAATTAAAAACCCTCTTAGTCTGGTTTTTTTACCATCCAATGTTACACTGTTATCTTTAGAATTCAAGGCATGTCCCCACTAATTCAGGTCAGTGGACATAAAATGGTATCTTAATATCAATGCTCTCTCTTCTAGGTTAATAAGATGGTCATTTTTTAGCAGGAAAATAAGAGATACATTGTGGGCTACTGTTGTAACTAGACAGATGCTGCATCAATGGGAATAATGTATTTTAATATAACGCTCATATAGGCGTTGGAAAATTAATTATAAAGTTTAATTCACTGTGCTATAAATCACCATGTTTAAAAATCCAACTGATTGCACAAGTTCTTTTTTAGGGAAATATTCCGCATTTTAAATATTTTTTTAGAAGAAGAAAAAATTTTTTTAGGGATAGCCTTGGTAAATTTCAGTGTTTCCAAACTGAAAGACTTTAAATTTTGCAGGTTACAATAAATTCAGGGTTTTGTTTATATCAATTCATTTCAAGAGAAGAAAATTACTTTCTAATTTGATGGGAAATTGCAGGTAGTTCTAATTATATTCACACCACTATCTTAAGCATAAAAGTGTATGTAATAAATTGTATGCTACACAGTATAATATAAAAATACTGTAAAATAAAGATTTTATGTCACGAGTTTGAAATTACATTAGCCGTAATGAGAATGCCACTGATGTGCTGAGCAGCACTGGGTTCTGTACTAATACAGAACTGCATCCTTTATTAATACAGGTGTTACATCCTTTTACCTGACAAGTCATTGTCTTAAAGAATACAAGTGCTCTTTGCAAAAGTATCTGACTTTTTTCTTGCATTTAAACACAAAACAAGGTAAGACTAGTGCTTCTCTCAGGAGGCGTTTCAAAGGTACTTCAGCAGCAGCCTGACAGAGACTTTGTGCAGAGTAACATTTTATTACAAAATTAGGTTAAGATTTTAGTGCAGTCTAAAGGTAGGCAATATGTTTGTTTCCATGGAGTTCCTAGAGTGCAGGCATTCAGGTGGCATCCTTTCAGGAAACTAAATGAGCAGACTGAGCCACCCCTTACCCTGACAGTGCAGCTTGGGAGGTGGAAGGTGAAATGGCAGGGATATATGGACACCAAATAAAAAACGTGACAAATTTTTAAAATCTTAGGATATTTTGAAGTGGAAGAAACCTGCAAGGATCATCAGATCCAGCTCCTGGCCCTGCTCAGGACCCCCCAAGAGTCACACCATATGCCTAAGAGCATGGTCCAAACGCTTCTTGAGCTCTGCCAGGCTGGTGCTGTGACCACTTCCCTGAGGAGTCTGTTCTGGTGCCCAGCGACCCTCTGAGTGAATAAACTTTTCCTGATATCCAACTTCAGCCTCCCCTGACATGATTTCAGGCCATTCCCTCAGATCCTGTCGCTGGTCACCACAGTGAAGAAATCAGTGTCTGCCCAGCACTATGTCTAAAGCCATATTCCTTAAATTTCACCTGGGAGAAAGAAAACCAAAGAGACACAATTCAAAGAAAGTAGCCAGGACTTATTTGAAACATTCCACCACCTCTCTTTTTGCCAGCATCCACTACTTGTGGTCTCAGAGAGGAACATTCTTTGATTTCAAAATCCTTTGGCATGACCATAAAGCATTCCTTCTTGTTTGAATAGTGTTTGACCTAGTACAAAGTCATGCTTCACTGGTTCATCCCACTCCCATCATGCAACTTTAATGGCCTGCAGTAACAGGTAATTCAAGGAACACATATAATTATCTACCTTTGGCTTCTTCACTCCCCTATTTCCTGGGAAACTGAGACCTATCCAAACCCTTAAATTGTCAATCTCTCTGTCTCTCTCTTTCACCTACAACAGCTTCTTTGCTTGTGTCTGTATTTTACCGGCCTGACAAATATTGTTGAAGACTCAGCAATAAAAATCTCCAAGAAATGCTGCAAAAATTCATGTTTGCATAGAAGACTAAATCTAAAATTACCTTTTGAAGGGTGAATTAAAGCCACCTTCTCTTTATCAAACCAGAGAAGTTCCATCTGGATGGCCCATAAGCACACAAGCACTGTCCAGCTGATCTGCGCATGCCCATCTTTAAGGTAATAATAATGTACACTTGTACAGTGGAGCAGTGTGAGAGGAACTGGGAAGGTACTGGGGTGGCAGAATGGCACTCCAGAGAGCAACATCAAGGTCGTGGTAAGATGATGAGATGTTACGAAGAGAGGGTTAGTAGTGTTCAGGGCACACTCAACACAAATCCTTCAGGAAATCAGGTGGTCTTTTTCAAAGGATTGTGGTATGACACATATAAACAGAGACAGTAGGGAGGAATGCAGAACACACACCTTGTGGCACACTGATGGAATAGAAATACATTTCAACTCTGTGCCATATTGAAAAGAAGTGACACCATAAATACTGATCAAAGAGCAGAGTTATGTCATCCTATGGAAATAGTCTTGGTCTAGACATCTGAGCAGACTTAGCTCATTAAAGAAGACACCACCCTCAGACCAGAATTTAATGAGGGCTTTCACAACACACAGGCAAACTCAGTTCTAATGTCTGAGCTGATAGTGAACAGGGCCCCATTCTCTGCAGCAGGAAGTCTATTATCTTGCAAATTCTCAAGAACTCAGGATCTCCAGAACCCGAATTCTTATAAAATCTTTCTAACAAACTGTAAGCTCTCAGTCACTGTAGTTTTGTTGATTAGATGTCCTGGTTTAGGGCAAATTTGGGAGAAAACTTCCAAATGGGGTCCCTCCAGAATAGCAAATTCAAATGGCCCCTCCCTGAATTGGTCTGGGAAAAAAGTTTCCTCTGAGAAAGTGGAAAAAACTGTTTATTCAACAAGCAAAGTGTTCACAAGCACAAGAAATGAATAATATGAAACAATAAAACATCTTGCAGTTCTGAAGAGAGATGGCAAACTCAGAAAGTCCTTGCCATGGGTTGTAGCTTGGCTCACTCAGTCTCTTACCAGTCCCTCCTGCACTGGCAAATGCTGAGGCCCAGGCCCTGGTGGGCCACAGGCATGAGACCCAGGTGTTTTCTGGGTTTTCAGTTCAGAGCATGTTTAAACACTTCCAAGGAAAAAAAAAAATCCAGGGAGTTTCTCTGCCTCAGATAGCTAAACCCAACTAAAAGCAAAGGAGATATCTGTCCTGCTGTCTGTCCGTGCTGCAGACAGCACAGTCCAGGAGCAGAATGTGCAGGAGTGAGTGCAGCTTCTGAAAACAAACTCCATGCTTCTTCTTTCTCCCCACTTCGCTCTCAGAACCAGTCTTAAATGTACAGAACACAATATCCAACAAAAACAGAACAGACAACTGGGGATACAAGCATCACAAAGTCACCCTACGATGCTAGGGAAGATTCACATAGAATATGAAGTGTGCAGTGTCAGTGACCTCAACCAGAGTAGATATTACAGCTAATTCTTTTATCAGAATTTGCTCATTCAAATGCCAACCATTAGAGCAGCCAAGGATTATGTGCCACCAGTAGCCTACTACTAATGCCCTATAGACTGCTGAGAAATGAGGAATCTTCTCCAGGAATACAGGGGGATGGTATCATGTCAGTATCTGAAAGAATATGCCTGGTTTGACTGTTGATAAAAGTCTATCACCACAGCAGCCTTATTCCAGACAGCTTTATGAAGGAGAGCCTTTGTGTATTTAGAAAAGTTTGAAGTTCTGTATCACATTCACACCACCAAATTTTCAGATACTCTCTAAGCTTTATAATAACACTTTCCTCCACTTTAACTACCCTGTCTAAGAGAGTTTTATGCTTTTCTCTTTCAATATATTTAGTTGGGAAAAGTATGGAAAATAATCTACCATTTGATGGAATGCAAATATTAGCATAGATCTATTAAAACTAATTTCTGTGAAGATGGCTGCTTCTACTTTGCATGACTTGCATAATTCAAATTGTCTCCTGTAATCTGGACAAAGTCCTATCAGTATCATTTCTACATTTTCTGCAGTAAGAAAACAGCTAGCAGCCTTGGAAAAGCTCTTCCAAACTTTCAGTTTCAGTTCTCAAAGTAAAGTCATCATCCTGACCAAATTTTTCTAACTATGGCATAGCCTGGTAGTTCAATGTTTTCAAAAAGGGAGCTGTACTTATTTGCAGTTAGAGAACATACATGCCTGCCAGCATTTTGATTTGAAGTCTAATTACATTCAACAGTACCTTGGAACTATATTCCAACATTCTGGAAAAATACTGCTGAAAATCCAAATGGTCCCATTAAAAAGATCCTCTTCACACTTCTGCATTCTGCACTATCTCTTCATTTGCTGTTGCAGGCAAGGACTTTCTGGGGTATTTGTGACTCAGGTGATGAGATGTTTGAAAAGACCAAGAAGTATCCTGCTTACTCACTGTAAAATACAGCCTGTTATAACATTGTGGTTTAATTTTGTAGGCAGCTAAACACCATGCAGTCATTCACTCAGTCTCATTCCCTCACAGTTGGACAGGGGAGAGANAAATAAGAGAATGAAGTCATAATCCACTTAAGAGTGTTCTATAAAATCAAGATTTAACCTAATACACACAGGCAGGACAAATGACAGCACTTAATATCTGGCTTCTACCTAGGTATGTAAATACAAGCATCATGGCAGAGGATAAGAAGGGAAGCATCTTAAGCCAGGATTCAGTGACTGTTTTCAACCCCAATGCTGCACAGAAGGCCCCCATATTCCCACAGGCATATTTCTACCTCCCAGAGCTGTTCCTAGAACCTTGTGCATTAAGCCTAGTTTGAATAGGTGTGAAGGATTAAAGGGACTGGTTCAGAGAATTAAAAGGAGTAGTTATTCTCTCGATTATATCATAAGCCAAATATGGCCAATTCTAGCAGAACTAAGTTACTCTTAATGGTAAAAAGCAGCAGTAAAGGCAGTGAAGTAGTAAAGGCAATAGCCTTTGGAAGGTGCAGGTTCACCACCTAAGACCATAATGGATGACCTTGGACAAGTTTCCTTGCCCCTTGGCTACACGGGGAACATAAGCATCTTGGTATCCCACAGAAATATAAAGATACAATGAGAAAGGCAGTGGAATGTGTATGAACACTTTTGACATTTTCCGTGATTAAATTTTTGTTAGATAAGGACCAATAGAATATTGATCTCTTTTCTCTGGTGATGAGTGATAGCACCTGAGGGAATGGCCTGAAGTTGTTTCAGGGGAGATTTAGGTGGGACATTAGAAAAATGTTCTTCCCCCAGAGGGTGGCTGGGCACTGGAATGAGCTCTCCAAGGAGGTGGTCAGAGCACCAGTCTGACAGAGTTCAAGAAGCATTTGGACATTGTTCTCAGGCACATGGTATAACTCTGGGGGACATCCTGATCAGGGCCAGGAATTGGACTCAGTGNTAGAGAAGAAAGGTACAACTCGTGGGTTGGGAGAAAGACAGTTTAATAGGACAGCTAAGGAAGGAAAAATAATAATTAGAAAAAGAATATGCAGAACCAGTGATGCACAGTGTGACTGCCCACCACCTGCTAACAAGTGCCCATCCCACCCCTGAGCAGTAGGTTCCCATTTACTACTTGACTTCCCCAGTTTTATTGTCAGCACGGTGATATATGGTGTGAAACATCCCTCTGGCTAATTTGGGTTAGCTGTCTTGGCTGCCCCCCC
>WBMY01014184.1:120750-133213 GCA_013397315.1 Donacobius atricapilla
AAAAAAAAAAAGAGGGGATGTCTTTAAATTAAAAGAACCAAAGTTTCATGTATTTGTTTTGGAATTCCTCAAAACAGTAAGCCACTACCTCAAAGTCTGAGCCTTTTAAACAGCTTCAAGCTTTGGAAACACAGCTCATTAAAATTAATAGATTTTCATATGTGTGTTTGGCAAAGTATACTTGGCTTTTTAATCCTTTTATAATCTGTTTTCTGTTTCATTTTTCCTTGAGACAGACTTTTTAGTTTTATCTGAGTTGAAGCCATCTTAGAATCAAGTCATTTTGGTTTTTTGGGGTATTTTTTAATAACCAAACTTCGTCCATGCTTTGATATCACAACTAACAACTGAGTTTCATTCTAGCATTATGCTGGTACATAGAAATTCAAACTAAAGAAGTGACATATTAATGTGCTGTTTGAACAATTTGATGTACAAACTGTATGGTGTGAGCCAGACATGATAACCTAATTACGTAAAATTTCCGTTCCCTTTTTCAGGCAAAAAATATTAAGAATTCAGTAGTGCGTTTCATTCAAGTGCATTTTTTTCACTTTCCTGCTCTGGATAGTTGTTCTGTCTGATGTCTAAGTTGTATAGACATGATGTATTAAAAAGGAAGAGAAATCTTGACAGTTTGTTACCCAATATTCAAGATAAATGAAATCTCTTCTCGCAAAGTACTTTCAGCACTGAGCTTATCAGATCACTACAGACTGAACATTTGCTAGACTGGGAGCCTCCAGCTACAAGGCAAAGTGTTTCCTGAAGTGATTAATGTCAGCCCGTGAGGAAAGAAAGCAATGTAGCACTTAAAATTGGAACAGAAAATAAAAAAAATTGAGCTCAGTTAGTTGCACTAATGCCAATGATGATAAATTTAAAGATACCCTGAAGACAATAGCATGTCATACTGCAGGAAAACTAAATCCTGGAAATCCATTTGTTTATGTCAAGATGGCAAGCTGATTTTATCATTGTCTTGTAATGTTATTTTCCCAGACAAAAAAAAAAAAAAAAGGAAGAAAAAGAAGAAAAAAAAAAGAAAAAAGAAAAGCAGTGAAGTCCAGTGAGATATAATCAATAGTGGGCAGCCTACAGCATGGTTTTAGTAACCTCAAATTCTTGTGTGATGCCCTCTCTTTCATCTGAAGGAAAGGGACCAGTTATTTGTAGTTACTTTAAATTACTGTAAAGTTGTTTTAAAACCCTATAAACAAGGTTCTCTGACTGGAATTCCTTCAACAGGAGGGTCTTTTTGACTCCTGACTTGTTAGCCAGCCCATACTCTGATGCAAGTCCTGGCAACATGTCCCTGTGTGTACTGTTAGGGATTGTACAATTACAGAAATTCACAGTATTGCACAGTAACAGGAAAATTGGTCCAGATTCTTAAGGGAATTACTGAGCTCTGCTGCAGGTTTCCTAGCTGATTGTAAAGAAGCACTTCCAGAGATGTTTTTCATTTCATTGTGTTGCATTGTGTTTAAAGTGAGGATTCAAGACCATTTTGCCTCTGCTCGTTCTAGTTTATCTGTTGAGTGCCAAACCCAGAGATCTTCTTACATGTGGTTAGTTAGCATGAAATTCAATAAATCCCAAATATTGCCTGAAGTTTGTAGGAGCAAATAATAGTCTTCTACTGCCATGATCTACATACTTTGCAAAACAGGAGTACTGGAGATGCCTTGCCTTTGCATCTGAGTCTGCCAAAAAACTGATACCTAGAGAGGCTGCCTGGATCAGAGGCTAGACAGTGTTGAAAGAATAAAGTAGGTATTTATTAAAAGGCCTTCAAAGGATACACCTTAGGCAGTACAAGAGCCCATCAGTGGCTCTACCCAAGATGGACCCAAGATGAACTCCAGATGGACCCCGAGTCATGAGACTTCACACTTTTATAAGTTTTGGTCCATTTACATATTTGAGGTCAATTGNCTGGCAATTTCCAAAACAAGGCTTGTAATTCGTCAGGAAAAGAAAGCAGTTTTATTCTAACCATGTATTTTGATGCTCATAGTCACATCACCATCAAGAAAAGAAAAGAGTGCCTACATTAGCATTTTACTTTGGATGAGAGACACTTTTCTGAAACCAATTTCACAATTAGTCCCTATTAACAGTATTTTGATTTGCACTGCAGGTGGTCTCAGCAAACAAACAAAATCAAAATTCTGTTGGATGAAACTAAAACAGAGAATACATTCTGAGAGTACAGCTATTACTCTTTAGGCTGCAATGGACTTTCAGCTCACAGGACCAGATGAGAGCCTCTCAAAAGTGTAATATATAAATATACAGATACACAGATCATCCACAAAATGCACATAATTTGGATGCTGAATATGCAACATCAAACACTTCAGTATACCTAGTTGTTATGAATGATCCTATAATTATATTTTAAAATATTTTAAAGTTACTCAGCCAATATTCATTATTTAGATAAAAGGGGCTGTATGATTTTAGGTAAAATCAAAACTTCATAGAGAAGAAGGCATTAGTGACATGCAACAGCCTTAACAGAACTAACCAGCGCATTGCTTGGAGAGTCAAGACCTCTGTCAAGCACCTGGTAAGAATGCTCAGGTATTGATGCAAAAATTCAGCCTCTGCAAAATCCCATTTTGTTTCCAATGGCACCGTAACTCAGTTTTTCTTCTACACAGCCAAAAACAACCATGTCGGCAGATGCAGGTCGTTGGTTGAGAACTTTCAAGTTGCTGAATACTGAAACAAAATACAGCTGAATTCAGAGTTGGACCTTGTCTCTTTGATCAACACTTCTCAGAAGCACTTCTCAGGAGTATCACGCAGCTATCCAGCTGAGTGTCAGCATGCTCTGTCACCCTACTTTCTTTCTCCTCCTTCCTTCTCTTGCTCCTGCTTTTGTTTGCTGGTTCCCACTCCCTCAGTACACGTTAAAATCCTTCCTGAGCTGATTCATATTGCAAACCCAGTAGAAAACTGCTTTCTTTTTCTGAGGCAGGTGAGGGATGACTAAGCTAATGTTCCATAGAACTGGTGGATTAAACTAACTCACAGGGACAAAACCAAATTGAGGACATAAATACATAACCACAACAGTTATGAAGAGGAGGAAGTCCTTCTCCTTCAGTAACTTTCACATTGGGTCACCTGTAATGCTCAGTTTCAGCTCAGTTACCCCCCCTCCCCATACCTTTTAGAGCATTTTACAGCTAGAAACTATCACACAAAACCTGAAAACATGATTCATGTGCTTTGGAACTACAGACAGATCCTAATAAACCACAGCCTACCTCAACTTCTCTGACCAGCAGTGAGGGGATGACCTATCCCCCACCCTCTGTTTGCCCTCAGCTGGGTTGCACTGCACATCTCATGCTTTCACCTCAGCTTTTGGTGACCCTTTCCCATCCAGCACAGGTTTTGTACACACAAAAATAGATGTTATAACACCCATCTATTGTCTACCTTAATAATCACACCCCTTAGGAACCACAGGAATCAAAACCTTCTCTGTTCAGTTAATGGACCAATTGATATTACAAAGTATAGGAGTTCAAGCAGCATAGCTTGTATATTTCTAGTACTAAAAAAAGTTTATACATAGTGTGCTGAGCCAGTTGTCATCAAAAGCAGATTGATATTATCACTGTTGTGTTATTTCAGGGAGACTTTTGTGTTTCCTCTAATTCCAAAGTGAATATTTTGCTGTATTTCTCCATATCTGAAGTATCAAGGATTTAGAACAAAGAACTGATCATCAGCTTTGACAATTGTTTTCCAGCACCTTTTGTAAAACAACTCAGTTGGCTAGTCTATGCTAGAAATTTTTGTTAATATATGCTGATTTTTAATACAGACTGATGAAGTCTCCTGCCATATAACCCTATTCTCATGCAAACATATTTTTTCTTGTTTTAGTGTATATTATTTTAGAAATATACTATAAATAATTATTTAGACAGAGGCAACTACTTCTCAAACCCATATGACTACAGAAATTTAGTCAGCACAGTGTAGTCAGTAAGACTTCCCAGCATGGACAAAGCCTAAGATGCCCTAACAGCTTTCTCCTCTGGTATCAAGGAGGTGAACACAAAGGAAAACTAGACTAACAAGAAATTTTGCCTTCTTAAAACTAGCAGCACTTTACAATCAGAAAAGTTTTTAGTGCAGAGGTATATAAATATCCAGATTGTTTCAACGGTATGAAAACAACTGAATGTCAAAACCCAGTTTGTTTCTCTGTGAAACTGGAGAAGTCTCTTTTTTAAAAAAGAATTCAGGGGATTCTTAAAAGCAAAAAAAAAAAAAAAAAAAGGGAGTGATTTTCCTTGAGCATGAAGGGCTTCTGTGTGCAACATCAGGTTGTACTCTCTGTTTTTAAGGGATGTTGAGAAACTGAAGAACAGGCAAAAAGTAGTAAGAAAAAAGTACAGTTGTGAACAACTCTAGCAAGTGAGTAGTGCTGGCTTCTAAACCCCTTTTTATCTAGTTGGGAAAAACACAGCATGAAGCAATTGGGAAAAGGTGAAGATATATTCAAAATAGTCTAACAATGTGATTTGCTGAACTCTGGAATAAACTACCTAGTGAAAGGTAGCCTCTCCTGTCCGGTGCTTTTGAATCAAATTTGAATGTCTTTCCAAAGTGAACTCTGAAAGATATTAACCCCGGCCATGCACCAGTCTGCATGCAAAATTCAGGGGCCTGTGTGGGATAGGTTTAGAGATCCAGTGATCTGTCCCAAACTCTGCAGAGCTGTGAGTGAAACCAAATGAATTAAAAGCAGGATCAGGCTGCATAAGTTCATTTACTTAGTGAAAAGAGATCTAATGAATAAGTGACTCTACAAACACTCAGCACAATTATTTCTATTTGCACCCTCAAATACTCCTCACCCCAGCTGCTTGTCAGGCAGAGGAAGCCTGTCATTCACTCCTTTGTAACTCTACCCATTGAGCAAAACCTCTTTTCTTCTACCGAGAAATGCCTTATTTTGGTCTTACAGAGAAACCTTTAAGAGCTGAGATAGGGAAAGGGAGCCTTTACCTCAAACCAAAAGGAAACAGGGCTTGTGCCAGCAGGAGGCTAACAAGTAAATGAGAATTTCTGTACTTCTAGGATCTGAAAACAATCTCTGCAGGCAGTGTCAAGCCCTATGTCTGTTTCCTGTCCTGCCAGCCTTCCACAATAGTTCATATCTGCCTGGGAGAGTAAAACCTTCCTTCTCCAGAAAACCAGTTCAGCTAGCCCCCAGGCTTTATGTTCCCTGGCCCAGGCCATTCGGTGTGCTGCCCCTCCACAACCCTGAGGCTGGCTGATGGCCTAAATAACAGGAAATTATAGCTGTGTTTAAACAATCAAGTACCCATAATGGCAAAGGCAGACCATGGAGTACATGCTGTGTGGACTCTGTTTACCATTTAATGTTCTGCATTAACAGTCACTATACTGTAAAATGAGGCAAGGTCTGTGACAGATGGAAACATGACTTGAATTTGTACTGTGCCTTACTACCCCAGAGAAGACCGAGGATGGCTGCACTGAGGCAAGTCTTTTAGCATCAGAAACTAACCCAGCTGCAGGGAGCTCTTTCTCTAAGCTTTCTAGGTATATTAAAGCTGTCTCCACAAAGGCCAGGAGGAATCTTCTTCCACAGAACAAAACAGAAAGAGAAAAAAAATGTTGTTAGCTCACTCACAAAGTCAAGGAATTCCAGAGAGAGCAATTCTGACACGTGCCTTCCTGCACCCTATGGGCACATTACATATGAGCAAAAAGATTATCAGGAATTGAATGTACCCAGCTGATACAACATGCCAAGACCTTTTTCAGAAGCATAGAGGGAAGTCACTGCACCTATGACGTTCGGGACTTTCTCTGAGGAACCATAATTCAGAGTCATCCTGAGAAGTCTTCTTTCAGCGTTTTTCTAATGACATTTTCCTTCTACCTGCTCCCTTTAATTTTTTTAATTTCTGGACAACCGTATTTGTAACAGAAGAGAACAAACACAGAGGAAGCAATGGGGTATGTCTGTCTCATTACTGTTTATAATATGCTGTTCTAAATGCAGTTTGAGGTCTGTGAAAACGCATTGCTGTGATCAATGCTATTGGTTTCAAGGGAAGCATCAGTTTTGCCCAAACCACCTATTGACTCCCAAGAGGATTGAAAACTTTTATATTCAGACCTCAGAGTAGAAAAAAAAATTAGAAAATAAAAGCTTTCAGAGCCCTTACAGTCAAATTTATCAGTGAGCTAAGCAAGAGTTCCCCCTTTATATGTCCCAACAAACATTCTTTCTTTTTACATGGTCTTGTATGACATATTTCATAATAATCCTTTGATCATTCTTTGGTACAAATAACTCCCTTTCTTAATTACTGCAAGACAGTAAATAAAAGAATAGCCCTTTCTGTGATAAGAGCATCTAAAACTGTAGGAAGTGTTCTTTTTTTTTTATGGAACTGACCTCTTGTTTAGTCAAAACAAAAAGGTCATTTATTATAAGTGATCCTCTGCCAACAGCCCCTATGCCTGTTACCAATTTCAAACACTTTATGTTCTCCCTCCAGAAAGGCTTTGTACTCTTTCCCACTCATTAGAAGATGGCTATTGTAAATAGCACTTCCAGCATTAATATTAAATGTAGGAAGAAATATGTTGAAACCAGGTTATGGCTGTAAGGCAAACTGACGCAAGCTAGGAAATTCATAAGCTAAATCCAGCCCTTAGTTAGGGCTGTTGTGAAAACAAATACGTGGGAGTTAGCAAAGCGTCCAGGGTGAGTGCAGAGTGTGCGTTTCCTGGCTTTTGTCAGGTGATGTCAAAACATCAACCTGACCTAAACATTGGATTTCCTGCATTGAAAAAGGGTGCTTCATGCACCTGCCTACCTTCCTCAGATTCAGGGAGGGATGGTACATGACCACAATGCCTGCCCTGGCCCCTGGGGACAGAGAGCATGGGCCCACCAAGCTGGTGACCCATCAGCTCCCAGGATGAACACCTCACAGCACAGGCATCGAGGTGTGCCCCCTGGGTAGTGAATAGTCTCATTTGTTTGGTTTTTCCTCACAGCAAGAAAAAAAAAATCAAGATCTTTATCATAGGCAGGCCAAAATTCTCTTTGTCTTCATCTCATGAGCATCACAAGCTGTTTTGAGAGGAAGGCATGTATGCAGGCTGGGTTGAAGGACCAAGGGAAAATGGACTTGACAGGCCAAAGGGTCTTAGACACCCTGGGGTAGCACAAGTAGCAAAATGCCCTGTTCATCCCTCGCAGAGGACTGGGAAGACACAAGGCCCTATCACTAGTATTATCAATGCATATAAACCTATTTTGCAAAGCTTCCTTAACCATGGTGCAAAGCTCCATCCTTCAAACAAATCATCTAACTTGGGAACACACCATCCTTCATGATGGAGCAGAGCTCTGCAGCTCAGCAGCAGCTCTGTGCATTCCTGTGGGCTCAGGAAACCTGTCCCTAGCTGGTTTCATCCCACAAGTGCTCCAGCAGTGTGCCAACAGCTCAGGGAGGCAGAAAAAGGGTGAGCAGCCTGACAGCTGCTCATTTGGTAAAAAAAGTTAAATTACTTTGATGAATACTGACTTGACAGCATTACAAATGGGTAACGCGATGGTTGGCTCTCGCAGTTAGGGGATGAATATTCTGTGTGTGTTAAGAGAAGTTTATTGATGTACGGCTGTGTCACTGTGATTCGTTGTTTGGACATCCTCTGCTCTCCCCACAGTCCCCTTTCCCCCCGTACGGAGGCCAAGGGCCGGCCCTGGCCGTCGGGACAGGCGGAGGGAGGGCTGTACCTGTGCCCCCAGGCTGTACCTGTGCCCCCAGGCTGTACCTGTGCCCCTGGCATGGGCAGGCTCGGCGCTAGGGGCGGGGCATGGCAACACCTGGCTGCCAATCAAGCTGCAAGAATGCAGCCTCCACCAATGGACAGCAAGGAAGGGTTGATTGGCAGTCTTTGGGAGGGGTCAGGGTTGCCTGATGCGCCGCCGGGGTATANTGGGAGGGTTCAGGGTTGCCTGATGCGCCGCCGGGGTATAAAGGGCAGAGCGGCCATTTTGTAGCGCATGGCGGTTTAGTTCCACGCTCACAGCACTGTAATTCTCCTTCAGTCATTTTGCTGTGTATTTTAAAGGTTTACTAAATCTTTGAAACGTTAAAAGTGAGTATCGTTCCTCACAACAGACAATTTTGTAGCAGATTTTCCTAGTAGGCAAAAAGACAAATTGAAGGGGATGGGAACTTGCCTAAAAAGAATTTCAGTTTTGTAGAAACAGTTTTTCTTGTTCCCATATGGAAGTTATATGTGTAAAATCAGTGGGCTCTAGTGTTTTTTCTAGATGAATCAGGGTGGCAGGTAATCTCTGCATGAATCGCCCCAAACCGGGCCANTGCCCCGGAGAGGGAAGGAAAAATATCTTGGCCTATATCCTTTCCTTTTAAGCAACACATCTGGGGGGGAGTGTTTCAGGATCATAACCGGTATTTGATTTACACTAGATTAATTAAATGGCTTCAAACCTCCTATAATTAAAAACACACTGTACGTGGTTGTATTGATACTAATTCCTGTCCGTTCACGTTAAATTGAAAAGAGGTGGAATCAAGCTGTGCTTAGGCTGTTGGTGCAGCTTTTTGGACCAGTTCACCAAGCACACACCAGCTCCTAACCGAGTGCAGATCTCATACAGCATACCCTGAGGTCACAATAAATATTTAATTGTATGACTTGTATTTTATCTGACTCAGGAGGCTGACAGAAATACAGGTGGTCAGCTGAGCACAAGCTGAGAGAAAACAGGTGAGTCAGCCTCATGCTGAAGTGTTAGCTTCTTATTCCATGATGCCCAGTCTTTGAAAGAATACTTATTTTATAACCCAGGAGAATAACAAGGAGACTGCTTATGGAATTAGTTTCCTAGCTTCTAATTAGAAAGAGAATAATTGCGGTGTTATTTGTATGGATCTTAGTAACTTATTTAATTTTCAAGACAAGTATGTTTGTGCTGTATAATTTTCATTCATATGCCAACCAAAACAGGACATTTTTTTCATTCCATGTGCTACATGTTTTCCTTCACTTTAACCCTCTATTGAATCCACCTGGGATTAAAAAAAAAAAAAAACAAAAACAAAAAACCCAAAAAAACCCAACAACAAACCACTAAACTTTGAAAGTGACAAAATGGAAAATTTAAGATGCTTCGGAATTTTCCATATTTTCTTTGGCTGGGTTTTCTTCTTCCTTACATAACCTATTATTCTTTGAAGTAGTGCAAACTCACTTATTTAGCTATCATTTACCCATTTCATTGGTGCTTTTCCACAAAAATAAAGAGATAAATAAACCAATGATTCCTTCAGAATTCCACTAAACCACTCTAACAATTTACCCACGGCCTGAAGTTTTGGGGTTTTTTTGTATTTTAGGTAAGAGAAAGAAAGTCCCCTGTACTTTAGGCTCAGTCTAAATTGGATACAATATCATGTAAGTGCAGAATACATCAGCGATAACACTTCAATTTATTCCAGAGTTATTTGTTTAAATGCAAGTTTTATATTGGCATACTTCCACTGAAAGACCTCAAGAGGAACATGGAGGCAACAAGGGGAATTCCATTGTTCCCACCCCGCAACCTCTCCTCCCGGGCACAGGACCAACACCAAGAAAATAGACCAGTCACCAAATATAGCACAATAGGCTTTTTCCTCCTTGATTAGCTTTAAAATTCCCAGCCGAGCACACAGGCCTCACACAGGATTTCTGTGCTGTGTATTAGCACCGGTTCAGCTGAGTGATGAACCTCAGAAAATAAAATGCTTCATAATGGAGCTGCTGACACTGCAGAGAGCGTCCCCCCACAACGGTGTGGTTTCAGAGGGGCCGGTTCACCCCTATCCTCATTCCCATCCCAGCCCAGCCCGAGAGGCGTTTCCCCCTTTGAAAGCCGCCTTTTGTGTCTCACACCCCGATGGGCTGCTCCCGGCCAGGCTGTTTGCTGTTCTTTGGAGATTTCTGCTGTTTCCTACATCAGATGGAATTTACCTTCATGTAATTATTTGTTCTGGGAGCTTTGATCTCCACTTCCCTTGTAACTGCAGCGTAGTCACACTTTGAACTACAAGAAAGTACCAATTTAAGGCTCTCGCTGAAAACATCATAATAGTTAATCCTAACAAAAAGGTGTTAATTGGCCTCCTGGTGATTCTAAGCCACAGTCACAATAGGTTCTTATATTTGTTTACCACCGCTGTATTTCCTCCTCATCCCAGTAAAAGTGCACTAGATCTGATAAATTTCTGAGGTAAGCTTATGGTTTCTTAGTTTACGATTTGAGAAAACACCCAAGTACCTATCAGTGTCAGAGGAACAATTCTGGCCCAATCTGATGACACTACAGACTGGTAGCTTCAGAGTCAGCCATTGGAGATTGCCTACTCAAAAAGAAGAAGTAAAAATTTAAATAACTCCAAAACTCCTTCTGAAGCAAAATAAGGCCTCTATGTGAGATGAAAGCTGATTCTTCGTATAATACATTTGAACTTTTGGCCCTGATAGAAAAATCATAGATCTGGGGAAGAGCATTATTCTTCTTCATTTTCAAATCTCTCTCATCCTGCTCAGCACAAAGAAAATGTTTAAATAACTCATATTAATGAAAGTGGCTCATCATTCTGGACTGCACTGATGGATTTTCAAAACTTTTTTGCTTTTCGTCTTACACAAACAAGGTACTTACTATTAATGTAACCACTGAATTTTGGTCAGATTCAGGTACATCACATCTGTCTCTCTCTCAAAAAAAAAACAAAAGCAACATATTTGAGTGAAGACACTGAATGTGATCTTTTCAAGCCCTCTGGCTGTTTCTTCAGTGTTCTTGGTGCAATGACAAAAGAACCAGACAGAACAGCAACTTAAGTACTTAGGCTGCATATTTGTGGAGTACACACAAGTCTGCTGTTCATCAAAAGGTTACTCATAAGATAAACATGAAATGGTGCAGGACACCAGCATCCAATCTTGATATTCTGACTTCCCATGGACATTTCAGCAGTCTCAGTGAGGAGGAGGAAACTGCCACCTCTTCCTCCCAGTTTTTCACTAGGTATTCTCACAGGCGGTTAAATTTATTTATTTATTTCTGCTTGGCCAGATCTTCCCACTGACCAGCTCTCCCGAGATGAGTTTTCTTCCCATCCTCTTCCTGTGATTACAGCACTTCGTAGTCAAACACTTCTAAAGTCCTGCTGAAAACACCCAGAGAGCCAGCCCCGGCTCACTGAGGACAACTCTTGAACCCTGACTGAACTCCCAATCCCTCCTGGTGTATAGGAATGCAGATTTACTGCAGCATGACTGATGTCAAGGTACATCCCTGCAAGAGCACCCTTGAAGACCTGCACAGCCCTCCTGCTAAGAGCCAGTCCACTGTCCCCAGCCCACACGGAGCGGGTTCTGTCCCCAAGAACAGCCCTTCCTCCCCACCCAAAAGCTGCCCTTCCTCTCTTTGCCCTATGGAAGCAAGATACACCTGAATTCCTCAAATTATCTTGGTAGATGTCCCATGTTGTGCAGTGCCTCCACGGTGCTCTCCTGCATAGAATATCTCACTAAGTCTGTGGATGAGCAGAAAAATTATATCATCAAACTGCCTCATAAGCATGCGAATTTGGAAAGGGGATATTGCAAGAGGAGAAGCAGCGTCCAGCAAGCTTCACGGGAAGAGGATGATCTATGTACAGGATCCAGGCTGAAGGAAAGAAAATATTTCTTTTTGCTGTGCTGCAATCAATGATCTCATATATCCAAACCAGGATCAGGTACTGATGCTTTACTATCACTAAAGGCCTTTGTGAGTTGTTAAACATATGCATGCACACTCAGTTGGAAACAGCTAACCCAGAGTATAGTGAAATGGCAGCCCTGAAATGAAAACACCACTACAAGGGTTTCTTTCAGAAAAACCTTCGTTTTTCTTTTTAATGCTTGTTTTGCATGACTTTCTAGAATCTCCTGAATACAATCCAGACCAGTGGCAGCTGCAAGCTACAGTCTGATAGGCATTGATAAATTTTTTTTTCAAAATATCTACAGTATTCTCATTTTGTCACAATGTCCCCTGTGAATGAGGGAATGGGAAAAATCTGTCTGATTCCTCAGTGATGTTACAATTCAGAGCCTTTGCATTTTCACTCTGGGGAAGATGACAGTCACTCTAACCATGTTTTTGTCCTCACAGAGTTTGAATGAATGCTTTCTTTTTCTAGCTCCTACAGTCTCTTTTGTTCTCAACTCCTTTTTCCATGGTTTTGTTTGTGTTTTTTTGTTTGGGATTTTTTAATCTAATCCCATTAGATAATTAAATATTACGTGCAATTTTATTATGTGATAGTTGTTGGATTGGGGTTTCTTTTTGTTTCAGGAGTTGTTTTGGGGT
>WBMY01014184.1:142488-153377 GCA_013397315.1 Donacobius atricapilla
AAAAAAAAACCAAAAAAAACAAACATACTCTTAACTCTGCAATTTTGATTGACATTTTCTCACTGTGTCATCTGGTGACTACATATTTATGTTTCTCCGTCTACTTTTGTTCTCATCCTGCACTAAGGAAATCTGCTAGAGTGGCTCCGCTACACGCCTCTCACAGCTCCCTCCTGTCCATTTCTCAGTGGGAACAAAGCCAGACATCAGCCAAGACAAACCTCATGTGATCACTTACTTCTGCACCCCTGGATTTGAGAGAAAACAAGCCTTATTAGCAGGCTGGGTTCTCAGAAGTGGAGGTAGTTTTCTGCTGCTTCCTACAGGTAAAAAGTCAATTGAACTTCCTCCCAAATGATGCACAAACAAGCTGGAAGAGCAAAAAGTCCAGCAACCTACAAGTTCCTCCAGACACAGGTTTCACCTTTAAATGTAGGATGACCTCCGGACATCAGTTACAAAGAGGTAATCAGAGGATTCACTAAGCTTTCACTGGGAGCAAGCAGGTTACCTCTACCATACACAAAAAAAGTCGGTTCCCTAGGCTGGAATTGTTTTAATTCTTCGTTTCCATTTCCTCTTGTTGCTTATGGAGGGCAGAACGGCACTTGCCTAGGTCTGGCCTGTGTAAATATTGGCCCTGTATTCATTTTATTCTTAAACATACAGCTGGGAAAAAAAAAAAAGGCTTAAGATGATTGATATGAGGATAGTGCTCATAGTGCTAGTGAGGATAGTGCTTGATATGAGGAAAAAGTCATGTTACAACTTTAGCCATAGCAGATTTCACTCAGTGCTGTTCTGTAGGAAATTAAATCAAATACAGTAGTAGAGCAATCTGTCAAAGAAAACTGGTTTCAATGAGCAGCAGCATCCACTTAAAAGTATGTAACTCACAAGCATATGAAACAAATGACTTTTTCATTTCTTTCATTTCTCATGTCTTTAGAAAAAGGGATTTAATTCATAAATTGCAATAGACAAATCAGAAAAATTGTGAGTAAGAGGCAATGTTAGTATATTCATTCAAAATTGTTCAGCAACTTTACCTTCTTCCCCAAGGCTTATCTCTCAGCCACATTTCTCCTAGTAAGAATTACATGATGTGAAATTGTTACAGATTTAAAGAATATGTAGGGGAATAACTGACTAAAAGATTAGTCATTGCGCTCCTACAATCTACCAATAGTAACAAGGTACTACCTTTGCCACTAAAAATAAATTTTAGTGACATTAAACTACTCTAGGCAATTTGTAAGAAGGGCAGGCTGTGTAACACTGGCTTTTCACAAGAACAACAGAAATAATTGGTCATTCAAAGTCACTTCTGCTGACTCTACAGTGTAAGTCTTGCAGGAGAGTCTGTTGGATTTACCAATTAATTTGGCTTGAATTTCTCAAGTTTACCCAGGCAGAATGCAACAGTTCAAAAATAGACCTCCGGGGTGCCAATGCTGATTACTTAATGCTATAAGGAAAAATATACTATTCTGGTTTTGTTTTGTTTTTTAATTAGAAAAGAGGAAGTTTTAAATTTTTTTAGATAACTTCAGGGTGTTAGGCTTTTATTTGCATTTTCTGTTGGTTTCAGTGGCAATGGTTGGGATGGACTAAAACTTTAGTTCTCAGTGAGCCCTCACTTCAAATTTTATCACTTGCAAAGAGGCAGAAAATCACAAAAAAAGTCTGCCCAACAAGTTGAACCCAAGTGGTTCAATAGTAGTTTATATTAGTGGGCAGGTCTGTGCCATGTGGTACCCTTTGGCAAGAGGGTGGCTGGAAAGGCAAGAGCAGTAATGTCCTTAGCCATTGCAGCCAGAGCAGGCAGGAGCCATGCCTCAGAAACCTTAGCAGGTAATTTCCTTCTCTGCTATTGCACACCACCTCCCTCCATGCATATTCTTCTCCCGGTCTCATTTGGACCTAAAGTGGCAAACATAGTTTGTGGGACTTAAATTGGTATTAAATTCCTAACCTTGTCATGGTAAACCACCAAAGCACCATATCCAAGCAGCAGCTCTCTCCAGCTTGTTTTAACCTCTCCTCTGCCCCTCTGCCTTCCCTAGGCCTGCACTGACAAGTCATCCATGCAATGTGAATGTGTACATCACATGTAAGGCTTCCAAGGCAAGAATGTGCATTTCTTATGGCTTTTCTTGTCTTGATGAGGTGTTTTCATCATGACACTCTGCCTGTCCGTTTCTGGTAAACCTGACTATTACATTTCCGCAGCAAGGAAGAAATCTCCTCAGTGGCAAAAGTATTTTATCAAGAAGAGAAATGTGCACCAGTACATCAAGGATACCTTTGACTGCAACCTTTCCCGTTACTGTACTGTATCACATTATTTGAAATCAGGAAAATCATTGCATTTGTGGACTGTTTATAGTCAATATATATTAACTATAGACTATATATATTACTGCAGGCCCAACACTATTGTGGTTCATGCGTCAATCTAAAGCCAGATAGAAATTAAAGACATTTATATCCATGCTGTTGCTTGATTAGCAATTTATCACTTTTCAGTTTTGCACTCCAAACTGTTTTGCTACTGCTGAATACACATCAAAATTTAGCACAAGTTAGCACCAAAAAAAAAAAAAAAACCAAAAAAACCCCACCAAAAAAAAGAAAACAAACCAAAAAAACAACCAAAAAAACCCCCTGAAAGTGCTAAATGGGGATGGGAAAAGGGATGCATCTTTTCTTGTTGTGTCCTTTACTTATATAAAATGTAGCAGGAAGTATTATAGAGGAAAATACATTTTCGAAGATAGCAGAAAAGTAGCCCATCACAGTAACATGATATTGCTATAACTTCACATGGATTCTCTGTTCCAAAATCTTTGCTTTCTTGCTGTTACACTCAGGCCAGTGAACTGCCTTACCTGAATCACTGGGGAAGGAATCAAGCTCTGAGGTGAGAAAGTGTGGTGGTCCAGCAGTGAAAATAGGTAGCAACACAAGAGGATGTGCCTCAGAACTTGCAAGAGAAATCCAGATTTCCCAGTCCTGGTGTGTTCTCACTTATTAAAGAGCTGTGCAAATCATTTGCCCAGACTGTGATAGATGTTGTGCTTCATATTTACTCATTATTAATAAGTACTGTTCTCTTAGCCAGGTAGATCACACTTCTGCACTGCCTTTGTATCAAAGGTGTTAATGGTCTTCTTTGATATAGTACCACCACACCCAAGAGCATGAGAAAGAAATTTATCTGATGATCTGATGGGAAGAGCAAAGGAGATGATCGAGACAGCTCTCCTGTACAAAGTTCCCTGACACCAGAGTGGGAAAGGTACTTCTGACTCTAGCATGATTGCATGTGAGAGTTGCAGTGGAACAAGCCCAGAACTGGCCATAGCATGAAAATTCTATATCCTGGGGACCTGCGCAGTTTTGGAAAATGTTTTCTTTTTAAATCTGAATGAATGTTTGATGAAAGGCTAAAGATGCACACACACACACACACACACACTGCCAGTGACACTCTTCATGGTGCTCCCTCACCGGGAAGCCCAGACTGCAGCTTTTGTTATACCTCATCTGAGGCTAGGCTCAGGACCTGATGGTGAGAGCCCCTACCCCAGGGCTACTGCCGGACTTGAATGTGCTTATCTTCTCTCTCTTCTCATTGCCTTTCCATGGGGAGTATGCGAAGTAGGCTCACCATATGTATTCCATGTTCTTAACCTCTCTCCACAGGCACCTAGATTCAACTTGACAAAAAATAGGATCTTTGATCTGATCCATTAGGGTCAGATATATTTGCTCCTCCATTTCTTCCTCTCCCTTTTCTCTGGCACCCAATCATGAAGTTCCAACACTTTGTGAGAAGCCTTTGCTACCTATGTCTTCAACAGAGTTGCTATGTTCCTCAAGAAAAATTCCTTTTCAATAAATCAGAATTTTGCAATAATGTTTTTCAATACAGAAAAATTTTCCAGCTCAATCTTTTTAAGAATTTTCTCTTACAAAGGAGATAAGCAGAAGTTCATCCTTACATTTTGCTGATGTCTTTGAGCCTGTCAAGCAAATGAAGTCTCCTTGACTGTGTGTGGAAATCCCTGAAGTTTAAGCCCTGGCTTTTTCCTATGTTTGTCTCAGGCAGCAATGTTCCTGGCATCCCACCAAACCATGGAAAAGTTGTGATGTGTCTCAGGAGGCTCTGGTTTAGACTCTATCTTCACAAACAGAAGGCTGGGCCAGTACAAGATATGCCTATCTCCATTTAAAAATCACAGCACATTAGCACTCAAAACCAAGTGGTACCTTGAGATTATCCTACTTCAACTGTTGTGTGGCTCTCTTGAAGAGATCCAGATTATTTCAAGAGCATCCCAAAAAAGATCAAATCCTTGATAGAACACTGAAAACAAAACAGATTTGCTCCTCAATGAAACTAATGTCATGCTCTGTGTACCCATAAGGAGGTGGCGTATAGAGATGGAAAGTGTCCTGTCATGCTTCAGTCCTGGAGCTGGCCCAAGAATTGCAACCATAAGCCTGGACAGACTGCTGCCCACACCAGCCTGCTCCAGCATGCCCACAGTTCTGAACAGGAAGGAAACACAGCACTGAGCTGTCATAGGTGAGACTGCTCCAGGAATTTAGTGCATTACAAAAGGGCTATAGATGTTTTAAGATCATTGGTCCTGAAACACTCCCTAGGAACTGGTTTTCAGTGACCCAGATAGCCAGACTTGAATAGATCAATTAATTACTCTTACGACATTCTCCAGTGACCCACAACCCAGAACTGCAAATGTAGAGGCTTGATCTGCTTGAGCCTGTGATGAGCAAGACCCCAGATAGCCACAGCAGGCAATTTTGCAGGACATGGAATAGTCATTCTGACCCCAGGCTCCTGACAGCTCTAGTGAAGCCAGCTGCCATCAGGAATGACTGGGCTGAAGGCAGTGACTGAACTGAACGTACCTCCTGCCAGACCAGCTCTGAGCATGGAGTCCCACAGTGCACTCAGTCCTGCAGGGCTGGCCAGTGCTCAAGGATTCCCACAGTCTCTTTAAGTGGCAAAAATAACTTTTCCTAATCTTCCACAGCTCTGATCAATACATGTTCCAATTATCCCAAAGTACAACGATGAAGGGGAAGTAAATTTTTGAATTGCAAATAAGATCCAGGTTCTGCATTTTAAGGAAAGCTTCATGGATACAGGCATAGTCTTTTTCATATATTTATACCGAAAAAGAAGGAGGCCTTACTGAACAGCCTACAAAGGAGTGTAGGTCAGCAGTTGATCTGTTCTGAAACTACAGCCATAACTCTGGAATGCTATTCCCTCTACATCAATGCTGCTGCGGGCGCTTTACAAAGCACCTGTGATCCACCTGAGTGCACACAAGTGATTTGGCTCTCTGTGCTCTGCAGAATATTCTTCAGTTGCAACACCAGCAAGGTTTCAGCCTCAGTGCCTGACAGGTTTGGGTTTTGAGAGAGGTCTCTGATGAGACTTTCATACTTCTTCACACTTTTGCTTGGGAGCAATCAATGTAGACTGGTGTTGCCATTTCTGTGGGGTCTTCCCTTCATTCTGAGACAGAAGGGACAACATTACCCTGCAAATGACGATGGTTTCTGCAACTGATAGTGAAGGAAGAGAAGAATAAAAGAATATGACCCTGCATGACAGTATTTCCCCATTCAGCATGGATGTATGTGTACTTGCATTTGCATGCACATGTTCAAAAAGCGAACAAGAGACAAGTCTCAAAGAGGTCAACTCCTGGTTTCAGCCTTTTCAACAACCCCTGATTTTCATTCTCCTAGGTGGAATGGAAAAGATCCTAAAACATGGAACCTATTTGATTTCAAGATGATTTTCAGGTGGAGAGAAAGAAAAAAAAAAGGTGGGGGGAGAGGTGTAGATAAATGGCCTTTTTCTTCACCAGTAGGGTGGCTGCATGTCGGTGGCATTGAACAAAATTAGAGTTTTACCCCTCAATTCCTCACAGTCAATATATCTTGAAGTTGTCTTCAAAACAGCCATGAGACAATTTATAACATTTGGAAGCCTGCAAAATAGATATTAATAGAAAAGTTAGGAGAATAGACAGTTATTTTTAGGATAGTAGACAAGCCACTCTTAGAAAGAAAGGAAAAGATAGAATGACTGAAATGGAAGTAGTGGAGTTTATAGCGGAGAACACAGCAGAGCAGGAGAAAAGCTACTCTGAGACCAGTGAATTGACTGGCTTTATCCAGCTAAAACCCATGGGGAATCTGCATCCCTGTTCTTCCTGGGAAGGCATGATTAGGTGAGACCAATCCATGAGTTGCTCTCAGGCAGAAGAGAGCTACACAACTGCCTTGAGTTCGCTGTGTAGCACTCAGCTACCCAACCCTGGATGCCCCAAATTTTCCCCCTTGCACACGGTTGCAAGTTGCTTTTGCAATATCAGTGACCTGAATATATGAGAGCAAAACTCTCAGAGAGAATTAGATTCAAGAGGCTTGACGCTTCCCAGGAATCTGAAAGAACTGGCATTTCGGTCTTCATGGCCCACTAGAGCCAGTTAAAAAGTCAGAAATAAAAGGTTATTGACCTGTAGATTTTCTTGAGACTCAGAGGGCACCATGACTTCAGCCCTTGAGTTCTTCTCACAACACAGGGATCATAAAGGTTTTGCAGGTCACTGACCCCACAGCATATGAAATCAGGAAAATAATTGGTAGATTTACTCTGCATTTTATATAATTGCAATTAAGTTTAAATAAATTACTAAGCAATATCACTAACTAGAAAAGCTTATGTAGGGCACAAGTAATCCTACTGAAAGAAATACTAAAATGCATTCTTTAGCCTAAGTTATACAGCCAGTCAAATTAGAGATCATAAGGTCCTATCTGTCCTTATAGTCCATGAATCTGTTGTTTCTCTATAGCAAAACTAATTCCCTCCATGTCTGCTTTTAGTTTTTCTTGTATTTCATACATTATATTTCTCATGGTGTTCCTAAAATCTATGCAGCTACCACTTCTTCAAACAAATATATGTTTGCAACAAACCATATTATTATATATTACGCACAAGGAGGGTTTGTTCTTGACATGTTGCCAAGAAAGCTTGAGAACACAAGTCTCTCTATCACTTTGATCATGAAAGACAAGTGGTTCCAGTTATTTGAAACTTTATTTGACAGGATGGAAGTAAGATAGGAAGTGAAACGTTAAACTCCACTGTAAAGATCAATGCTTGGGAAACATATAAACAAAACAGATCAGAAAAAATGGATTTTCAAAAGGCAGTACAAATGGAGGGAACGACTCTGGTATATGTTTAATGAAATACCCCTTTAAAAGCATTGCCCTCGTGCAAGTAAACTCCTGATTGTTGCTGCGCTCAGAGCACTCTCACTAATTCTAGAAAGCTTCTGGCTCACAACAGCAGATTGCTGGTGCTTAACAGTGCTAATCGGCATCAAAATGCTGCTGCAGCTTTATGAGCACCTTTTCACCCACATTCTTCCCTCACAGCGACTAAATCCTTGAAGTCAATAGAATTAGTCCTGATCCAGGCTGGTGGAAATGAGAGCAGAATAAGCACCTTGTCGCTTCAATTGATAATCCTTGTAATAGTCTTCCTCTAAAGGAAAGCAAAAGCCTTTGCCTGAAGAAGTTGCCACAGCTTTCAGCTAGATTGAATGTTTTACACACAAACGAAAGCCTTGGAGAAATTACATCAGAAGTGGATGTTTATTTTAGTTTTGTTCTTCTGACATTTTTGAGCAACTTTAGTTTTGCCTCAGGCCAAAAGCTTATTATATAGATGAAAGACCAATAGCTTATCTAGCCAGCCTGATCACAATTAGGATAGGACTAAGCAAGAGCAAATTTATAAGATGGAAATAGTTGCAGTATCTTAAAAAATTCAAAGAGCTGAGGAATTCTTTGTGCTTTCCTTTGTATGGAGTATATGCTTAAAGACCATTGGCAGCCAATATACTAAATGAGACAGAGCAGGCATTGTTGTGGCTGCTGTTTGTGTGATCTTCTCAAAGTCAGCTGGGTTAATAGCCCCAGAAGTCCACATCTTTTCCACTAGTCAAGAGAGAATGTATTTGAAGCATTCTAGGGACCACTGCACAGGAGACAGAAACGCAACACAGCACAGCTGCCATAGGCATTAGTATTTTCTGGACTCTGCTTTGTACTCCAGTGGATGATCCCATGGAGAAGGATACATAACATGTAGCCATTGGATAGCAAGCTAGAAGTCAATTTTTTCCCACAGGAACAGTCCCTTTACGGATGTTTTCATCTCACAGTATCACTGAGTAAATGAAAACTGGTTCACCCATCTTTCATCAAAGGGCACACTATTTCAAACTAGCTCACCCTGACCATGGAGGAGGAGCAGGCGTGGGAACCTGCAGATCAGATGATGTACAGTAACCTGTTATCTTCAGTGACTTCTTCACATATCCACTGTTTGAGAACTCTCATGCAGCTCTGCTGTATTAACACCACACTACTGGGAAATACATTTTCAGTTTACATATGAGGAACAAGAATTCGGTTAATTCTAACTAGAGATTTATGAGCCCAGAGACTAAGCCACTAACCAACCTTCCCACTATTGTTTTATCCAAAAAATCAGTTTCAGCTGTTAGCCTTTTTCTTTCTCTAGTGAAACTCGATCATAATTCCTTTGAGACTAAAGTGCACATGAATATTTGCAGTATGAATTCTGGAATAATATATTAGGACCTCAAGTGTTTGTTGAAGAGATCTGTGAGATAAAATCAGTGACAGACATCACTGCTTTCAGTATTTGATTCTGAGCAAATTTTGGAGAAGGAAGGAAAATAAAACATTCCCATCCTATTCTCCCATAAGGAGGAATAAAATAACCAGAAATGCATCAGTAGGCAATACAATAAGCACTTAACAGCAATAGCCTGATGTCTGTAATTCCTCCAGAGCACTATAACAGCAAAGCCCCCAGAATGCGTTTCCACTTGATCTTTCCACTGTTTTCTTATGCTCTGACATCTGAAAACACTTGTTGTTTTCTTGTTTCTTATGCTGGATGTCTTGCCCTGGGCACAGGTTGCAACATCTGCATGCTGTGAGGTGAGATATATTGACATACGGTATTACAACAATAACAGATTACACTTAGCTTTTGTTGTATTTAATAATGGAGATACTGCAACCATTAACCCCAGTCGGCTTGGATCTTTTCTGTTTGTGTTGTTCTCCGCCTAGTACTGAATGCCTCCACTCCATTCCCTTCCTTGTCTGTAAATTGTTCCAAATCAATTGCCACTGATCCTCTCTATCCTTTCCTTCTATAATTTGGTCATTGTTAAGAGCTGAAAGCCTTCTCCCCCACAGCTCATTATTTACTAGCTGTTTTGAAATTACATCCAAAAGCAGAGCTGACTGACACACACCCTGAAGCAACAAACAGAGAGAGAAAGAGCAGGAGAGCATTCCCCTGCAGAAAGAGCCACAGAATCTCATTGTATTCTTCCATAGCTGTCTCAGTTAAACATTTTTTCCACACTCACTTAGTTCTCAATCCCATGCTTGTAGAGTCAGGAATTTGGGCACTCCTGGCGCAGGGTTTGGGCTAAACCCAGGCACCAATGCTGCTCAATAATTCTTGGATCAGAGGTAAAGGTTCATCTTAGAACACTGTGGTGGTGACTGAAGCAATAGGGGTATTTTCACACAGATTAATCCAGCAACACTAGTATAAAACTAAACAGTTCTCTGAATTGCAGTAACTGGTCAAACCCGTTCTAACAACACCTTCTGGCACTGAGAGCAAGCAGCTCCAGTGAAGCTGCTGCTGGAGGGGAGCTGATGGTCCACATGGAAGTATTTTACATTTTTTACACATAGTTTGGACTTTCTTCAGGCAACTGTAAATGATTTTTGGGACAGGGTAAAGCCCTTCAGCTATCTCCCTAGATCAATCATCATTCTTAGTTTGCAGCACTCAGCATATTTTTTTTCCCACCTTAGCAAAACATATCATTGTAGGCAGACTGTGTATTCCCACCGTGTAGTTTAACACAAGCTGTTAATGACTTTTGACTTCCTTATGCAGTCAGGCACAGAAGACTTGTTTCATACTAAGCAGGTCAGCAAAATTTAAACCAGATGATTCCGAAAAGGACAAGCATTTAGAGAAGTTAAATTAACATAATTTTACATACCTAAGTAGTGGAGACAAAGCACAGAAGGAAAACAGCAACACATTGAGAGCTCTCACTGCTTACTTGGAAGACTCATGCTCAAGAAATGACTGGATGTGGCACTTACTCTCATAATCTAGTTGACAAGGTTGGACTCAATGATCTCGGAGGGTTTTACTAACACAAATGATTCTAATTCTGTTAGGAAAAACAGCTCAAGGTAGGGGTTCTAGAAGAATGTCAGTAAGAAAGTTCTCCAGAGTACTTATAAACCTTGACTTCAAGAATTCACTTAATATAACAGTGTTCTTGGTCAACTTCTGACGGTTCAATTGGATTGTCAAGACACACTGTGAGACACATAGTCACATGACAAGAAATCAGCTGTGAGAATTCCACTCTAAATTTCATGAGCTGTCATGTGAATCCGATTCTTCTGCCTTTCCCGTTCAAACAACATGAACATATGGATTTAAACAAATCCTCTCTTTATGTAATAGCAGCGTTGGTTGGAGTGGAGGAATGATGCAAATGAAAGCTTTTTGTAACACTTTATGAGAACCTCACTTCACTTGAACAGGGACCAAACTGGTATATGCAATCTGGTTCCAGTAATTAGAGGGATCTTCTAAATCTACTCCTTAGCAGCAAAAGACTCTATTTACTGGTTAATTAAAGACTGTTTCTTAAGCTCTTTCAGAAGAGACATTAAAAAAA
>WBMY01014227.1:0-11628 GCA_013397315.1 Donacobius atricapilla
GATGTTAGTAGGCGCCCCGTGCCTCCGTGGGGTTTGATCAAGGGGATATGCTCGGAGAAGCGGTGGCTGCCCCGTTCCTGAAAGAATTCAAGGCCACGTTGGACGGGGCTATGAGCAACCTGGTATAGCGAAAGGTGTCCCTGCCCATGGCCGAGGGGCTGGGTCTAGATGATCTTTAGGGTCCCATCCAGCCCAACCATTCTGTGATCCTGTGCTATTGCTGTCTCCCGGTTGTGGAAGTTTTTTTCAGCGTATCCTCCCACAGCAGTGACAATCTTCATGCCCCAGCCCCAGCCAGCCCCGCCGCTGCGCTGCCCAGCCGCTCCCGGGCTCGCACTGCTCTTCCACGAGCTCTCCCGTCGCTCCGGTGATCGGGATGCCACTGCGGGAGCACCCTGGGCAAACCTTCTGGGGGATGTGGTCGGCAGCGAAACCAGCGCGTCCCACCGCTGGATTCCAGAATCGAGCTGGCCAGTGGCACAGGCCGTCCCAGACCGATCTGTTCCCTTAATTCCACGTTAGACACTCATTTAAAAGGTTAGCTTGCAGCAGGCAGGGAGAAAAGCATAGTTTCCACTATAAAAATTCCACACAAGCTGCAGCTTGGGGAACAATTACTGACCTCTCCAAAGACTGTCCAAGTCCTCGTTTTGCTTTATCGCCTTTTTAGGACATCCGGCGGCGGGAGACGGAGAAGGAGAGGGAAAGGAGAGATGAAAAGATCAAAAAGCAATAGAGAGGCGGCCCGGTCTGGCTGCAGACAAGCGCAGAGGCAGCGGAGACTGGGCAGGATCCCGGTGCCGGATTCCCCTGTTAGGCGCCAGCCCCGGAGCCGGCGGTGCCCGGGCAGGGCAGGGTTAAGCGGGCAGGGCAGGGTTAAGCGAGCGGGGCTGGGCGGGAGCGGCTGTGCCCGGCCCCGGGCTGGAGCCGTGAGCTCTCGGCTCTTGCAGCTGCCGCGGGATCGAGCTGTGAAAGGCACGTCGTCAGAAAGAAACCAGCCCTGGTTAGTGCTTTGGTTGTTGTTCAGGTAATTAGTCTTCTTCTTTAGAGAGGTTAATGGGAGGAATTGATCCTGGGTAACGCAGGCTGTTTGCTGTTTAACGATTTAACCAAATCATTTTGCTATGAGTTGGTTAAACCCAAGGGGATAGAGCAGTGCCAGCCAACAAATCTGCGAGTAAGGAGTGAGTCAAGCTCCACAGATGAAATAAGGCCAGCCTCAATTAGCGCTGAAGTTAATCCTTAAATGTAGTCCTTCTTATTTGCCCCATTGTCTCAATCGAAGTCATATTTTCAAAGTTTTCTCTGCAGTGCCAGGGCCAGAACTTAGTACACTCACCTTATATCAATGATTTACATATGATTATGACTGTTTACCTACATGGAAGCATATAGTCTTATGTAATACAAAAGGAAAAGAGATAACTTAAAAAAACAACAACAGCAACAACTTAGTGATACTGCAGATGATACTAGTCCAAAACCAAAATTGTCATATTCTTGACAGGTGTTACATTTAGCACACTGGACAAGACAACTGATGCCTGAATAATTATGTTCAGGAGCAAAGCATTGAGTTTGTTGAAACTGATTCCCTTGATCTCTGGCCAGTCAAATTTGGCTTACAAATTTATTCATCCAATTATTGCTTCTCATGGACATCGCTGTCACAGAAGTGTGATTTACAAACAGAGGTACATCACAAGCCCACGTAGTGCTGGAAGACGAGCAGTAAGTGCTGGGACCAAGGTTGGTATCTGGAGGGCCTCCTTCCTTCTGTGAGGTTCCTTTAAGTGTTTTTAGTTTCCTGCTATCAGTGTGATTTTTAGGATTGTACCTGGGACGAGCAGAACACCAGTTGTTGGACCAGCGCTTCAGGCGATATGGGTCATGTGTGCATCAAACACAGCTGGAGTGTTGGTGGGCTCAGCATGCCCACACTCATGAAAAGATCCACCAACGTGCCACCAGCCTGTTTCTAGTGCACCAGCTGGTTTGTTTATAGCTAGAGGCGTCCCCATGGGTCACCTTTCTGCTTGGGAAGTGTAGGAAGTCTGGCTCTGGCCATCACATGTGGTGTATTGTAATGGGGTAGGGGGTGGTGATGAAAGCAAATGGAGTAATACAGTGCTGCCTCACTGGCATTTGCCAATCACTCGATCATGTCTGGTGCCCAGTTTTCCCTGCCTAACAACATAAGGTTTAGCTGCCATCCAGGATTGCCAGGTTCTGATTATGAATGAAGCTGGACAAGGCCATCACAATATGACATCAACTCCTATTCTATGCATCATTCATTCTATGCATTGTCTGGAACACAAACCTAGTTTGTTCTAGTAATGTTGTGTGATACTCTTAAGAAATGCAGACTACACCTGGGGAAATTTGTACAGTTTTAACAACCACATGGGGCTGACAACTTCAGCTGGTAAAAAAAAGATTATATATATATATATATATATATTTAAACATAGTCTTCCCTTGAAAATTGGTTGCACTGTTCATCTCATTGCTTTGTTTGCTGCTGTTGAGAACCAGATAGTATTATCAGAGACATTGTGGTGAACTGCAGACCAGTCCTAGCATGGAGGCCCCTTCAAGCCCACACACAGCAGCAGACTGAAAATGAGGCAGAAATGCACATCAAAGCCAGGATAAAACTGGTGCTGAGATTGTAACCATTTAATAGACATGGTTGGGATAAGTCTGGGTTTGCTCAGGACAAGGGTAAATATGCTTGACACAAACTTCCCATCTACATTGACACCTTTTTGTCACAGGTTTGAGTTCTGATTACTCACAGAAGGCTTTTGTGAGAGGAGTGAAGCAGCAGGACACAGCTGGCCAGCGCTGTGTGCCCAGAATAAATCAGCATACTGCCATGGAAAAATGGTTCTGATTCAGGTAGCACAACATCAGCTTTCCTGGATGCAAGTTTAGGACATAGAATGGGATGGAGACTGAAAGTGGAGCACAGCAAAAAGAATTGTAGGAAAATTAGGCGCAGCTATTGTTAAGATATGCAGATAATCTTCAACTACCATTTTTGCCAATAGGAACTCTAATTAGGTGTTTAGTTGTGTGTGGAGCCCCTATCTTATGGCAGAGTGCATTTGCAGGAGTGTTGCAGAGAGGACTGGGCTTGAAACTCTCAGGGCAGAGGAAAGTTCTAGCATGAAGGACTGTGTTATCAGTGGTATCACCCCTAGTGCCCTTCCTCACTGGTTCAGCATATAGGCATGGGTGTACTAAATTTGCCTGAGGTAAGTTCAGGTAAAGATCTGAATGTTTAAAACATTGAAGGCAAGCAGTCTAACAGCTATCCAAGAGTGATCCTTCATCATGCAAATTTGTTAGAGCTAAACCATCCCTGACAGATGTTTGTCAGACCCATGTGGGCCTCAGTGCCACCCTACATTGCCTGTGGCTTCACCAACAAAAACCTATAGGCAAGAAACTTTGAGTAAATTTCTAGCAGCCTCTGTTTCATAGCACTGCTTATAGAAAGGCATTGGTGAGTAAACTACCAGAAAAACTACTAGTTTTGTATGAAATCAGTATCGATTCAGGACTAAAATGAAACTCTTTAAGAAGAACAGCTTGTAGGACTGGATTTGGATGTAAGAGTGTGGATATTCCTTAGTGTTATAGCCTAAATCAGCCCTTGGTAAAAGTATTTGGAAGTTGTCTGACATACGACACTAGTACCAAGTGACTGGGTTAAAAGCACTATTGAGTTCCATCAGTTTCTTGATCTACAAATGTGAATTTAAATGATAACTTTTAAAGGAACATCATTGCTCCTTTCAGGTGTTCTCCTAAACAAAGGAGTATTTCTTCTATTCCACTGTTGCAGGTCATGGCAGAAGAAGAGTTGCCGGGTGTTTTGATTCTGGATATAGGAGGAACTCATGGTGTGCTAGAAGACCTTGCAGCACTTTTGAAGAAACACTTTCACCTTATCACCATGAAGGAATTTCTTGGAAACAAAGAAGAAATGAGCAAAAAAATCCAATCTGTTTTTGTGTTTGAGGGCAGGCCAACTATTGACCATGAGCTTCTAGAAAGCCTGCCTAATTTAAAGGTAATTGGAAACTCTGGGGTTGGAGTGGATCACTTGGACTTGAAAATGGTCTCGAGCTTTGGTGTAAAAGTGACCAACACCCCGCATGCCGTGGCAGACCCAACAGCAGACATAGGAATGGCCTTGATGCTGGCCTCAGCCAGAAGACTAGTGGAAGGTAATGTTTTAAATTTTCTTGGTCCTAGTTACTTCTTCAGCATACTTCACTTTTGCTGTGATAGAGATGATCTTTCTGAATCAACATTTGGGATGCTTTTACAGGGAAAAAATTCAGAGGCTGTAATGTTCAGAGGCATCTACTTCTATGTCTCACTTCTTTTTAGAGCAACAGTGACAAGAGTAAGGCTTTTGTCTAAATTATACACTTGAAAGTCTTGTGATATCCTGTATGGAATAATGTCTGGGGGCCTAATTCTTCTCTGGCTGTTCACTGGGTGAGTTGTTTATAACTGTAAGAACTGAATACAGAATGCATCCAAACTGTATATCACCCCTTTCCATTTCCCCTCGAAAGAAGCATTGGGAGGTACAGGAAAATACAAAGCGTTAGTGGCTGCATCTCCAACTCCAGAGCAGTAATTAGTATAAATTCTTCTTCCTGCCTCTGTGATGAGTTTGTCTAAACCAATGGGTTGTGTTTCCTGAAAAGCTTCAGCATTATTTTTGAAATAGATAATCCTTTTGACACAGCTGTTATAAGTTGTACCACCAGCATTAGTTTTGTGTCCCTAAAAGCAGGTTCTTTCCCCACTTCCTTGCCTTTCTGGGGAAGGAAGGTGACAGTAGAGACTTTCACAAGGAGCCACTTCCGTCTTCAGGGACTCGCGGTCTTCTTGTCGCTGCTGCTCCACCCCTGAGCATGAAATAATCTCTTTCCCCATGATGTTTTCTCACTATTCCATCTATTTGAACCTCAAGTTCTTTGATTAACAGCTCACAGAGATCCCTGGCTGAGCTGGAATTTGAAACCTTCACCCCTACTCAAGCAGTGAGGCTGCTTTGGGTTGTGATCCAGGAGAGAAACAGAGAGATTTAACCCAGTTAAAAAAAAAAAAAAATTGAAGTAAATGCATGCAGAGTGGTTTCAAAGAAGCTATTTTTGAACTTCCAAGAAAACACACCAGCTGTGGAAGAGTTAATTCCCCAAGGAGTCATTCCTTCTAGCTCAGTACCCAGCTGGGATCCCGCTGTGTTACTGCCTTTAGGCCTGGGTGCAGGAATTGGTACCATCCAGGCCCTTATATAAACTGGTCAAAATCAACAAAGGCGTTTTGTAAGGGGTGCTCCAGAGCACCACTGCAGTGATGGTGATAAACGTTTTCTTTCCCCCAGGCCGACGTTTATGGCTGATTTGTACCCCTTCACCATGTATTTGCACGCAGGCTGCCAGATTGCCGTGNTTGTCTGGAACACAAACCTAGTTTGTTCTAGTAATGTTGTGTGATACTCTTAAGAAATGCAGACTACACCTGGGGAAATTTGTACAGTTTTGACAACCACATGGGGCTGACAACTTCAGCTGGTAAAAAAAAGATTATATATATATATATATATATATATTTAAACATACCTTTGCTCATGAGAGTATATTTGATGGCATACTTGTGTTCTCATCACTTATGTCATGTGGAAGTGGAGGGGCAAGTGGCAGTTATACCATAGCAGTATGTGCAAGTGCAAACACTAAATCCTGAAATGGGCTTGTTTATTTTAAAGTATGAATGGACTATGTGATATATGATGTACACATCTATATGGACTTGTGTGCATTAATATTATTTATCATATTTGTTATAATTGAAGTAAAAGGTCTTAAAAAACATGTGGTAAATGTGGAAACTCTTAATTTAGTTCAATAATATTACATGGCATTGGAAACCTTTCCAAGATAATTTTTTTTTTAATGAATAGGAGGTTTTCCTGAAGTGGGACTTAAGTTGTGAGTAAGGTCATCTGTTTACTCAGATAAATGGGTGAGAGAGGGATAGAAAATATGTATTATATAATATCATGATAAAATATTATTCTGTTCAGAAAATATCTAAATATATAAGTTTTACACATCATGCAAATATGAAGAGAGTTTAAGCTGAGTTTCTGCAGAGTCAGTCCTAAGGCTATGCTATATTCTCATAGCTTTTCTGTCACTAATCAAAATAAAGATGCAAAACACTGAAATATATAAAGAATCATATGCATTTCCTTTATATTACATTATCTCATAAATGTGCACTTTTCTTTCCTAAAAAGAACATTTTAATAAATTTTGTCTTGATACCTTGGTTTTTAAAGTTAGCTTCTGTTTCAGGATTCCCTATGAAAATTTTATTTGCATGCTTTTTTCTCATTTCATCTTTAGTTCATCTTTTTTCTCTTTCCTTTTCTTATCCATATTTTGACAGTTGTTCTTTTTGTCTCTGCTATCAGGAAAATGCAAGGGATTTTGACCTGTTAGGTAGCAGTCTTCGATATCTTGGGGTTTATTTATTTATTTACTGGCAGATGCTGTGGCAGCATGCAGCAAATTCAAGTGGGAATAGAGGGAAAGAAGGAAGAAAGGAAAAAGATCATAATTTGGGTTAACAGTGATTTCCATAAACATGCATGTGGTACTGCTCTCTCCAAATCTAATTACTGACATGAATAGCAGGAGTAGAATTTTCTGATAGGTTGGTTCAAAAGCACCCAGGGAATTTTTATGAAAGGACAGCATTTGCCAAATCATCATCTGTGTCCCTTTTCTCAGAAAGCTCTGTGGGAAATATCTGAAGTGTAAATATGAGTGGATTATCAGCTTTCATGGTATCATTGCATTGCACCTTTTCCCCAGCAAAGAGAATGAATGGCTGACTGTCTTTATAATGGTCTCTGGTGAAAGATGGTAGTGCTCATGGATTAGATGGAATTGAANACTGGGTGAGTTGTTTATAACTGTAAGAACTGAATACAGAATGCATCCAAACTGTATATCACCCCTTTCCATTTCCCCTCGAAAGAAGCATTGGGAGGTACAGGAAAATACAAAGCGTTAGTGGCTGCATCTCCAACTCCAGAGCAGTAATTAGTATAAATTCTTCTTCCTGCCTCTGTGATGAGTTTGTCTAAACCAATGGGTTGTGTTTCCTGAAAAGCTTCAGCATTATTTTTGAAATAGATAATCCTTTTGACACAGCTGTTATAAGTTGTACCACCAGCATTAGTTTTGTGTCCCTAAAAGCAGGATCTTTACCCACTTCCTTGCCTTTCTGGGGAAGGAAGGTGNAGTTTTGAGTCCCTAAAAGCACCTCCTTTCCCCACTTCCTTGCTATGCAATGCCTTTCTGGGGAAGGAAGGTGACAGTAGAGACTTTCACAAGGAGCCACTTCCGTCTTCAGGGACTCGCGGTCTTCTTGTCGCTGCTGCTCCACCCCTGAGCATGAAATAATCTCTTTCCCCATGATGTTTTCTCACTATTCCATCTATTTGAACCTCAAGTTCTTTGATTAACAGCTCACAGAGATCCCTGGCTGAGCTGGAATTTGAAACCTTCACCCCTACTCAAGCAGTGAGGCTGCTTTGGGTTGTGATCCAGGAGAGAAACAGAGAGATTTAACCCAGTTAAAAAAAAAAAAAAATTGAAGTAAATGCATGCAGAGTGGTTTCAAAGAAGCTATTTTTGAACTTCCAAGAAAACACACCAGCTGTGGAAGAGTTAATTCCCCAAGGAGTCATTCCTTCTAGCTCAGTACCCAGCTGGGATCCCGCTGTGTTACTGCCTTTAGGCCTGGGTGCAGGAATTGGTACCATCCAGGCCCTTATATAAACTGGTCAAAATCAACAAAGGCGTTTTGTAAGGGGTGCTCCAGAGCACCACTGCAGTGATGGTGATAAACGTTTTCTTTCCCCCAGGCCGACGTTTATGGCTGATTTGTACCCCTTCACCATGTATTTGCACGCAGGCTGCCAGATTGCCGTGTCTCCAGACACGAAGTATTTTGCTGTTGACTGGCTGGGAGTGGAAGTAACCGGAGCAACACTAGGGATCATTGGGATGGGCAGCATTGGATACAAAGTGGCTCAGAGAGCCAGGGCCTTCAACATGAGGATACTGTATCACAACAGAAACCGGAGGTAAGGAGGTCTGGTTTCTGCATTTAATTTTCCAGGGGGCATTGACGGAAGCCACAGCTCTGCTCTGTCCTCAGCCTTCCTTTGCACTTGTGGCAGCTGTAAGCAGTGCAAGAAGCATCAGCGTGCCACCACTTCCTCGCTTTGGCTCCCTCCTGCTCCCCTCAGGAAGCAGTTCCCCCTGAGCTTGCCCTGCCCTGCTTAGCCACTACCAGTTTGAATCAAGGGCCGTGTGAGCATTCCGGAGATGTTGTCCAAGCAAACCAGGTCTTGTGCCTTCGTGGTGTCCCCTGTCCTGTCAGACTCTTAAGGCTTCTGGCAGCATCCCTGTTCCTCCCATTCAGTCTCCTCAGCCTAACCAAATCACTCGTCACACTGGCACCAATGTCAAAGGTCTTAATTTCTCATGGATTTGTAGTTCCCTTTCTTTCACACTCCATTTCTTTTCAACCTCAAGTCCTAACTGGCATGTCAGGCAAGGAAAGGCTCCACAGGAATTGGCATAGACACAGGAGAGAAGAGCAGGGTCTGACTGCATCCCCAGCCTCCTTACCTCATATTGCCTGTGTGCTTTGCTTTCACACATACATCACTCTTCCAGTGTCCCAGCACTCCTGTAGCCTCTTGCTCCCTCTAGCCCTCATCCTTTTTGTATCCATTCCACCATCTGTGCCTATCAATGACTTACCCTTTACGTTGGTCTCAAACTTCTCTGTTTCTGTACTTTCTGGAACTCTCCTAGGGCTGATTGATTGTCAAACTCAGAAATAGTTGTGTCAGTTTAGGGATGTATGCATTTTTCCTTCAGAAGAAAGGAGGAGGAAGAGGCTGTTGGTGCCCACTACTGTGCAAAGATGGAAGACTTGCTGCAGCAATCTGATTTTGTTATGCTGGTTGTGAACCTGACTCCTGAGACTCACAAACTGATTGGGAAAAAGGAGCTGGGGCTGATGAAACCCACAGCCACTCTTATAAACATCAGCCGAGGTAGGAGGATCTGAAATCACTGTTTGTGGTTCCACACTTTAGGGTGTGTTTTGTCTGGTTGTGTTGATGTTCCCCTCTCCAACCTCACTCTGTGATAATCCTTCTGCTGTTTGAGTCATGATGTAGCTGGCAGTCTACAAATGGGTGACTTATGTGGATCATATGCTATGTCTTCAAAGGTCCTATGGAAATTAGGGATGTTCAGCAGATGGTTGGTTCTCTTTAGCCTTATTCTACAGACAGTGGGTTTTAGTGGAAATAACTGAAAGGTTTATCATCAGTGAGGGAGAACGGGGTACAAGGGAAAACATTAAGAAGCCTTTGGAACAGCAGTATAGAAAGGAAGCCTCACATGGGATGACAGATCTGTTGGCACCGAACAAGCAAACAGGAGAGATTATTGCTTCAGTAAACAAAGCAGAGATAAAAGAGTGGAGAGTCTGCAGAGATTTAATGATTTGTCTATAATAATACAGGAAGTGTCTAAATGAGGAAAAGACCGAAAGTGGCCTCATCCCAGAAAAAACCTTATGCAGTGGACCATAATCATCCTATAATTAAAGATTAATAAATAAAATCTTTGGTTTGTTTGGTTAATGATTATTAAAAAGGCATTCTATTTTCTAACAAGTTAAAGATCCTCTAGTTTTTCTCACTTGACACTGGAGACCTTCCCCCCCTCATAGGAAAAAATATGTTCATTAACTCATCAGGATATCAAGATTTGATTTCAATGCAGGTGCAGTTATTGATCAAGATGCATTGGTAGAAGCTCTCCAGAATAAGGTTATTAGGGCTGCAGCACTGGACGTGACATACCCTGAGCCTCTGCCAAGGTAAAGAAACTAGTTTCCCATTCTGTTAATCTGAAATGTTTTAACCTGTGTTCAAAGTGTGCTCATATTTTTGATCTCCATGGGAGACTCATTGAGTAAGGGCAAAACCTCAGCCTGTCTTGCACAATCATAAATGAACAAGTTATTCCCCTTCCCCACCTCTGTTAGTTCTTTGCCAGCCTGACTCATGGGCCAGGCAGTGAGTGAGTTGGATGGAGAGGAAGAAGAAATGTGTAAGCAAGCATCCCACAGCTTTATGCTTCTTCTGTGCTTTGGTCTGAACGTGCCATTGCTGTTTCCTGAGGTTCAGTTCTTCACAACTAGCATGGGATAGCAGCAGACTAAGTTCCCAATGTAATACATTCTGTTCTTTCTGTTTCTTCCAGAGATCATCCTTTATTAAACCTGACTAATGTCATCATAACCCCACACATTGGAACCGCAACAGTCCAAGCCATCCGCACGATGGCAGAAGAAGCAATAGCAAACATGCTGGCTGTTCTCAATGACCAACCCATTCCAAGTGAAGTGTTTCCCAAATGATAAGTGCCAGATAATGCCACTGAATCTCCTGTGTGCGGGAAGGCACTATTTCTTCCCACTTTTAAGCTAAACACAAAAAGCAACTTGTTCCTGCACTGCTCATCGTGATGCTGCAAAAGTATCAGACTTGATCTCTTCTGTTGCTTGCAATTCCAAAAAATAAAGTGAAACTAATAAAAGATATTTGTTTGAAGATTTTCACTGAGCAGTTATGCATTTTGATACCTTCAGTCTATTTCAGTGAATACCAGGGTTCTGATCCCCGTTCTTGCTGCTACAGAATGATAAGCATGTGCACCAGGCAGTTTGTGTAACACTCAAGTCTGTTGAAGATGAATGAGCATTGATTCCCTGCAGAAATGTGATTGTATCCTGAAACACTTTTCAGCCAATATTCCAATATTCTCTTTTGATTTTAAAACACTGAAATGTTCTTTAAAGTGATCATAGGCCCCAGGTTTTCTAATTTAAGAGCCCTGCTTCATCTACATGTTAAAGCAAAGCCAACTGTTGAAAAAGTGTCTTTATTTTTCATGAAGCAATCCTTTGAAAACGAAGCAAATTCCAAGACATGTAGTTCTTTCATGCAGATGAAAATGATGCTTTTATCTTGACTGGCCATGAAAGAAAGGCAGAATTACCATTGAAATCATAGGGGTGAGGGCATAACCTAAAGCAAAATTAGTGATCAGTCCTGACTTGCAGACCAGGGCCAAGCTTTTCGTTACATTCTCTTTCCTATTAGCAATCAAAAAATTGAAAAAGAAAAAATCAAAAAAGAAAATTCAGTAAAGTGGCTGTCACCTCCATAAAGTCAGGACTCCATTATTTTGCAACATGGTCAGGCTCCCTGAAGGGATGGTAAAATGAAATTCTAGCACAGGAAGTGCAGACAGACCAAGAGTTAGACATTCCATTGGAACTAGTGAAATAATACTAACAAGACTACGGGGTTGCTATTCCAAGATCTTCAGCCCCTGAACACTTTCCCCACAGCTCTTCCCAAAACTGCTATAGAAAATTAAAGGTAGCTATAAATAGTCTGTCAAAAAAAAAAAAAAAAACAAAACA
>WBMY01014227.1:11699-22200 GCA_013397315.1 Donacobius atricapilla
AAAAAAAAAAAACAACCCAAACCAAACAATTTAGAGTACATATGGGTTTTTTTTGAAAACACTTGCTATATTTATTTAGCACGGATGGTAAAAACCAANCCCCTCCCCTTCCCTCCCCTCCGGTGACTGCCGGGCGGAGGGGAAAGGAGCGGGGGGCCCGCCCTGAGACCCCTCGGCCGGAGAGGCAGCCCCGTCCTCCGGCAGAGAGCGTGTGACCTTCGCAGGCCTCGGGCAGGATTTAACCCTTTGCTAGCTCAGGTGAAACGATGAAACTTGCAAAGCCTAAGCCTTCTTTGAGAGAAAGAAAAGGGACGGAGTGAACATAAAGAAGGCATGGCATGAGATGGAGTCAGTGAAGAGCGAGAGTAAAGGGCCTGAGCCTGAGAAAGGAGTGAGGAGTTGCCTCGATTAGACTGGACTTGTCTTCTGAGGCCATGGAGGATGGGTTATATTTCCCTGTAACACATGAATGCTGTTTACGGGGATGCAGAGATCTAGTTATAGCTGTGGACTGATATAACTGAGATTTAATGGAGAACTTTGAATAGAGGAGGATAAAGTGATGTGAAGCCCTTTGCCCCTTGGGAAAAGGGAGGCCTCTGTTCCTTGAGATGAACATGACTTCTGGGGATGGAAGAAGAGAATCTTTGTTTTATACTAGAAGAGGCATGCTTAAACAGNGGTGCACCGGTGGGTCACACAGTTTAACGATCAGATCACGGGAAATTCTCCATTCCCTTCCGGCTGGCCAGCAGGTAACGCCGTCCCTCTGGGGTGCCTCCTCGGAGCGGCCCAGGCCGGCCGGGCCCCGCTGNCGAGAGTAAAGGGCCTGAGCCTGAGAAAGGAGTGAGGAGTTGCCTCGATTAGACTGGACTTGTCTTCTGAGGCCATGGAGGATGGGTTATATTTCCCTGTAACACATGAATGCTGTTTACGGGGATGCAGAGATCTAGTTATAGCTGTGGACTGATATAACTGAGATTTAATGGAGAACTTTGAATAGAGGAGGATAAAGTGATGTGAAGCCCTTTGCCCCTTGGGAAAAGGGAGGCCTCTGTTCCTTGAGATGAACATGACTTCTGGGGATGGAAGAAGAGAATCTTTGTTTTATACTAGAAGAGGCATGCTTAAACAGTTCCCCAAATAAGCAGACATGACCCATATGCAGTGCTGGGAAAGCTGCTAATGGGAGGGACTTCAAAAAGGCAGGTTCCTGGGCAGCTGTCTTTGTGAGACATGAGACCCTGAGAGAGAACTGCTCTATCTTGTCAGTGGGGAAATTCCATGGAAGTTCTAAGAGAGACTTCTCTCCCAAAGAACTGATGGAAGATTAATTTTAAATGGTGAAACTGAAAATCACAGGTTTTGTCTCTTTATGACGTTTGTGGGAAAGTAAACATTTGTGGGGGAGGAGGAAAAGCATTTTGAAAATTTCATTTTGATTCTCATTTCTTTTCTTTTAGTGTAGGGTAATAAATCTGTCTTTGTAACCTTTAAGTTTAGGCCTGCTTGCTTTTCTCCTAATCCTGTCTCACAGCAAAAAAGACACCTAAACCACTACACAAAATTTGGCAAACAGAATTTGTTGAACGTGAAACCACTACATGAATTGGTGTTTCTGCCTGGTTCAAATGTAAAACGAGCACACTTGCCTAAGCACATATTATTTTGTTATTTTGGTAATTTATGATAGGCTCAGGAAAAGGCTCTGCAGTCCCTGGGGTCTCTTCAGGACAAGTGGCTGTAAAAATCTATGCAACGAAGCATTTAAAAATTAACCTGATATGTCAAAGTTCATGATGAAGCTGTGCAATTTATTTTCATGCGGTAGATTTGGTCCAACATTTTTCTAAAAGACTTAGACAGGGTACTTTGTGATTTCAGGGTAGCAAAGGAGATTTATTGCACTATTTACTGCAGACTACTGATGATCTGAAACTAAGTAATTAATGAGAAGTGTTTTGAGCATGGTAGCAGTAATATGAAATCTTAGATCACGAGGACAGAACTTGTTCAGACTGATTATGTGAATACCTCTGTGTGTGTGTGGGCATCTATGTGTATGAGTATAATTGGTAGCATATTTAAAAGAGCTGCTTGCTTGTCTTGTTTTTCTTATCTTCCTATGTGGTTTATAGGATCTTTTGACATAAATGTCATGAAACAGGATGTGGCAGTGATTATTCTTTAAAATGTCTGGAAATAATAATGTCTTTCTTCTGACACTTTATGTCTTTCTTCTTTGTGCAGACAATGGAAGGAGGAAAACTACCTTGGCTTTTGGTAAATGAAATTGGTGGCATACGTGGGATACTGCATAGCCATGTGCCATTCCTGAAGAAACATTTCCACCTCATCACCATGAAGGAATTGCTTGAAAACAGAAAGGATGTAGGTAAAAAAGTCCAAGCAATCTATATGTGGTGGCACCAACCAGTCATTGACAAAGAGCTCCTCCAGAGCCTGCCAAACTTGAAAGTGATTGCAAATTCAGGAGTGGGGATGGATCACCTGGATCTGAAGCTTATAGCTAGCTTTGGTGTGAAGATGGCTAATGCTCCACATGCTGTTTCCAGCACCACAGCAAATACTGGGATGGCTTTGCTGCTAGCATCTGCTAGAAGACTAGTGGAAGGTAACATCTCAGTTCTTTTGTGGCTTCTAAAAATCATACAAGATTTACCTGAGATTAATTTGACTTTTCTTAGAGTTAACTGTAGTGCACACGGTTTTACAAAACATGTGAAAATGTAAGTATGTTGGCTTGGCAAACAGAATAATAGGTATTTTTATGTATTTTAAGTAAAATAGGTATACTTAAATTATTATATTATACACAGACATATATAGCATATATTTCAACCAGGTATAAATAAAATGTGATGGCATTACCAGTGCTATGACCAAAAATGGGGGATGCCAAAGATCAGGTGATCGCTGAAGTCACAGGCTGGCAGAAGAAATTAGTCTGGGAGACAACAATGGGACAGAACAAGGTTGTAGAGAATCATGGAAGATCCTGAGCTGGAAGGGACCCACAAGGCTGATAGAGTCATAGGCCTATTCTTGGAGACTGTAATGGATTCATGCAGAATTGGGGCATTTAAGGGGCATTAGAGAGTAATAAAGCAGCCTGCTCGGTTTTTTGTTAATAGCAACCTTTCTAGTTTCATCAACAGCTTTTTCATGCTATTTTGCCAAATAGACCTACTCTTGGTGTGGTTAGAATGCTTCCTTCTTCAGGAAAAAATCCTTCAGCTTTCTCTTTTATATTTACCTGGCTTTGATCTGTACCAGAGGATTCATAGAAACTCAAAGGGGATTTGTGTACCTCTGTTTCTACCTCATAAAAGGGAGACAAATTAAAAGGAAGATTAGTTTCTTGCTCCCATGTACTTAAACTGTCCCTGGTGGCATTTCTGATAGCTCTGTCCTGACATGACTGAGTTTTTTCCTGAGTAATTTTTGTATCCTTCCACAGTATTCTGGTTGTGTTTTAGAAAAGCTGGCAATATCAGAAGACTGAAATATCAAAAGGCTGTCACCTTGCTAGCAGTGCTCACCCTGTGTATATAACTGTATTTTATGCATTGTAGAACTATCCAGAATTGTGCAAGTTTAACGGATAATTACAGAAATTACCAAGTTGTGATTTTTAAAATAGTCATACTTTTCTTTCCAAGGAGAGTGGCAGATGTGAAGAGGAAACCCAATATCTGGTGTTGTTCTCCACGTGACATCTTCAAACTCTGCATTGTTATTGGAAATAGTTATTTTGATTGTTGATGAGGAACAGGGCAATATTTTCATAAGTCTAAAGCAGTAGAAAAATTTTTGGAGAGATTATATCAAAAAGCTTTTTGTAGTGTGGTGAGAATAAATTGGAATATCATATATACACGTAACAGGGAAAGATGATACATTGGGAAGTTACCTAGGACATTACAAAATCATGTGTTTGTAACCATTAGAAGTGTGCTATAGTAGCATAACAAGTCCAGACTCTTTTGCTTTGTTCCTCTGTATTGGACCCCATTCATTTCTCATATTTGTGTGTTTTTCTTGCAGTCCATAACATTTCAATTTCTTCAAATGTGGAGTACTGTGAAGCTGATATTCTGGGAGTTAAAGTTACTGGAGCTACTCTGGGGATCATTGGCATGGGCAGGATTGGGTATAAGATTGCACTGAGAGCCAAAGCATTTGAAATGAACATTTTGTACCACAACAGGACACGGAGGTAAAGATATGTCTTGAGCCTAATTGCAGCAGAAATTCTTCCAGATAGTCAGCATTTTCTTTTCAAGGAATTATGTCAGAAATATAGCAAGAAATGAGGGAATAGGGCCAAGATTAAAACAAAATAAAAAAAAAAGAATGATTGCCTGAAATCAGTCCTGTGAATAGTTACTCAGTGATTAAACACTTGGAAACTTAATTAAGGTTTTATATTAGAAACTTCAAGGTTTCCTGCCCAAAAATGGAAATCAAGCTTATACTTTTTTGTTCTTATCACACTGTACTATAGTGACAACATAACTCTATTTGTTGTTCTTTTTTTCCCCATACTTTGAAGTTCAGGAGGGATATTTTAGAAACAGTGGTTGGAAACTAGGAAGCATATACTTGGCGCAATATGATTGAGAGCTGTTCTTAAGAAAACCTTGTTTCTTCTCAAGCCAGTGGGAATTTTAGCAAGTATTTAACTGGATTTCACCTTTTATTTCTAGCCCCTCCTAGCATGTGTATCTGGGAATCTGAACCTTGTCAGACATTCAGCACAGGGGCTCTTCAATTTAAAGTGAGCAAGATCCCCATGAACAACTCAAGGCCTTTGCAATCAGGCAAAGTGCAGATAAATGAGCAGAGCAAATATTTACTCTTATAAACTATAACCTACCCTGAGAGAATTTTACTCCTTTGGGACTGAAGGGAGAAGCTGCAGTACTAGGATGTGGCTTTCAGGGATTTTCCCCATAAGCAGACTGCAGGAGGAGAGTCACTGCTTCAGCTTTCCCTAGGCAGATCGCAAGGCCAGGAATTGTTAGCCATGCTTGGCATTTCTGTTTCTTCAGAAAAACAGCTGAGCAAACTCACATTTAAAAGAAAGTACTCCTTAAGATCTTTCAGAATTTCTTCACAAACCACACAAAAAAAAAGATTTAAAAGTCATGAACCCCTTTATTATTATTATTTTTGAAGTGTATCATCCTTAACTCTCTCTGTTTAATATTTTTCAATCTTTAAAGAAATATTGATGTAAGAGGGCTGTGATGAATGATCAATGCGCAGTGCAACAGAAATTAAAAGGCTAAAGTACATTTAAAGTACATTTACGCTTCCAGCTTGTATGCTGAATCAAGATGCACTCTGCATGCTGCAAAACTGGCTGCAGTTCCAGTCTGTTCTTTTCCTATTCTCTGGTCTTCGACCTGAAAAAAAAAAGCAGTGAAGTGCATTTGTTAGGAGAGGTGGGTCAAAGTTACATTGAAGTTGTTTTCTTAGCGTGACCTCTTTATTTCTGGATTAGGGAGGAGATAACTTAAAGCCATTCTCTTGCCACCAGAAGCAGAAGATTGTACACATGATCCCCTGTCATTGCTTCTTTATTTCCTGAAGTTCAGACAGCTAAATTTACAAAGAACGTGAAAAATGGCAAGTATTCTGCACTGTGAAAAGTTAAAACTAAAAATCTCTCTACTCTGGTAGCTTTTTCTGCTGAACACTTTATTCTATGAAAGTCCTGGGGCAGCCTGGCAAATAGCTGCCTTGCTGAATTTCACACGTAAAAAAATGACATGCTTACTGGGAGTGCCAACGGGATGAGGAACACTGCCACGCCCAGAGCTTTCATGGGTGAGTTCTGGTGAATACCACTTCCCTGGTTTGAGCAGTGACTGCATCCTTTGAGGTGCTCAGGGGATCCTGGAGAATGGACTGTGTGCTGCTATCTGCTTCAGTGCTCAGCCTTAGTTCATTTGCAGACTTCATAAGAAGCCCTTGGGACCCTGTACTGGAGTGGCTGAGAGGCAGGCATGCAGTCTATCCTGTGCTGTAGGGCTTGAAGCTTTCCAGAAGGATCTAAACCCCGAACTGAGAGTAAATTCACCTTTGTTTGCAATCTGTTTGCTATATGGATGTGATAATCAGATCCTTTAGTTTGTATACTGGTGATATTGAAGAAAATGTTTCCAACACTGAAATGCTTTTTTCCCCACAAGGAAAGTGCAAGAGGAGCAAGCTGTTGGTGCCACTTACTGCGAAAAGATAGACAGCTTGCTCCAGCAGGCAGATTTTGTGATGCTGGTGGTGAGCCTGACGCCTCAGACACACAAGCTAATTGGGAAAAGAGAGCTGGAGCTGATGAAACCCACAGCTACCCTCATTAACATCAGCCGAGGTACCATCCAGATCCACTGGCTGGCCTCACAGCCTGGTCCAGCTCCTGCTGTGTTCCACACAGTACTGTGCTGCATCCAGCACAGCCAGGGCACATGCCCAGGATGATCGGGCATGGCAGAAATTCCTCCCTCTCCCCTTCCCTTCTCTCTTTGCTCTCTGCTCTTTACCTGCAAGGTGCACTCAGAGCCGCTCTCATTCCACACCAGGTGCAGTAGTTGACCAAGAGGCGCTGGTGGCAGCTCTGCAGACTGGTGTTATCCGGGCCGCGGCTTTGGATGTCACCTCCCCGGAACCACTGCCCAGGTTGCCATCTCTGCTTACTTCTCGGGAAGGATGGGTGAGCCCTGCTGAGGCCGGAGACAATCCCTGCAGCAGGCAGGAAGCTGGGCCCCCTGCCCCTGGCATGAGTTTGGTTAAAAGTGCCATGAATACGAATGGGATGCAGCCCAGATGTTGGGGCTGATAACAGACCAAAGGGAAGCCTGGGAGCTAGGAAGCATCAGGAGACAGGGAAAGCATTTAACCCAGTCCTTAGAATCACCCAGTGAAGCTGCAGCAGTGCTTCACTTGCAAATTGCTTTATTAGAAAGTGCAGCTTGCCAATTTTAGTGGGTGGAAGCTGCCTGAGGCCCAAGACCTGCTGCATAGCCCGGAGGTGTCCTTCCCCACAGGCTTGTTTCCACAATACAAGGCTGAAGTACTGCAAGCCTCATGGGGCCAGAGACTGCTTAGTTTCTCTAAAAAGACCACTCTACAAGGATGGTGCCTATTGGAGTTAACTGCTGGCTGCATTTTGGGTAGTGGGGAGTTCGGTCTTGTTGTGCCTGTGTGCAAATAACTACTGCTCAGACTGTTGTGTAGGGTGAATGTTTTAGGAGGGCTTAACCCTCTCATCTGACATAGTTCAAATTGCTGCCTCATGGCAGAAGTGTGGTTCTGGAGAAAAGAGCTGCTATTTAGTCTCTGCATGTCGTATTACAGTCCTAAATTACTTCAGTGTAGGTGGTCAGGTTCTCTGGGTCTAAGTGGGACTTCTAAAGTTGTATGAAATTTACTTTGAATACAGCAAAAGCTAAAGTAAGACTCCTCTTTATTTAGACTAACAACAATCATTAACTCTTTTTTCTTTTCTTCCAGAGATCATCCATTGTTAAAATTAAAGAACATCATTATTACACCTCATCTCGGCATTAAAACAGACAAGGCCGCCTACATGATCACAGAGGAAGCAGTTGAAAACATACTAGCAGCCCTGAGTGGTCTCCCCCTACCCAGTGAAGTGCTCCCTAGCTGATATGTGAAAGGATATTGCATCTCTTTTTATTCTTTTTCTCTTTTTATTCATATCTTTCCCCTCTACATCAGCTCTAAAGATCTTTTTAAATATAAGAACGTCCATACACATCACTAAAGCTTGGAAGGAAACTGTTAGCCATTCTCTCAGTTGCATTTATATACTTTCTGTTGTCTAATGCAAGCCCAAAAGACAAATAAACCAACACACAAAGTGGCAGTGCTACGCCTTTTCTTATGTAGCGTGACTTTATGAATAGTATGATTATTTATCAGTAAAATTTAGAGCGAAGTTGTCAAGTGCAGCCAGGATTTTGCCTGGAGCCCTATGCATCTTTACAGAGCCTTTTTCTTGCAGGTAGTTGTCACCGCGTGCTTGTCAAAACACTACTCCCATCACTTTAATGTATGATGATGTTGCCAACTCTTGCAGCTCCAGGAAACAAGACATTGCAGCTTTTCAGGCACAGCAAATTGGCTGTCAAGAATTTCAAGACTGCCCCAGGGACCTTCCTGCTCTCTGAGGTACAGGTGCCCAGTACATCTTTCACTGTCATATGTATAACCTTGAAAAAATACGTTAAATTTATTTAAAAATAAAAGGCTAAGCAATAAATTACAGAGCTGAAGACCAAGGTTACTATACAATAAAACAGAAAAGGGAAAAAAAAGCCTTTTCGTACATTAATATCCTAAAACTGCAAAAAACACACAGGGCTGTTGCACATGCAAACTTTTCTTAAGAGGTGAAGAAGCAAACAAAATCCATACAGTACTTGACTTCTACTTAAACGATTGTACATGTTTAGCATTTGCTTGGAGTTTTACTCCTACATCTGCAGATATTTCAAGAATCTGGGCTGATTAGTTTCAGAAGTGCTCCCTGCCAGTGGGGTGCTTCAGAGGGGAAGATACATCTGCCTGTCAGTCACTGGAATGGCACACAATACCTTCAATCTCATGATTACTGAAAATGGATCCAAAAATGCAGTGGCCACAGGAGAGATGATCCATTGTAGTTCACTCCATTGATTCAGGTTTTTAAAAATATTTTGATGTGCAAAAAGCAGATGATGTGAAATGAAGTGCTGATACAGAAGTCTACTGGGGAAGCTGGCCTTACCCACAGCAACTAGACAGGCTGATACCAGGTAATGCTTTCTGATGGTTTATAGCCACTGAACACAGATGCATCACTTGGTTTGAGCTTGCCTGAAACAAGCGGCTCGTGAACACAGATTTCCTGCCTCAGCTTTTTTTTTTTTGTCCTACAAAGCCTGTTCAAATACGATACTGCCTTTATAAAACTTAATGTAGACATAGGAAATGTATGTCTTTATCCAGGTTCATGCTTAAGCTAGTCTGTACAACCCACCTGGGAAATAACATTGTACAAAAGTCTTTCAGGGTAACGCAATACTTCAAAAGCCTAGTCCTAAGAAACAACGATTATGCAAGCACCTTATTAACACTGCAGGCTCAGCTCACCCTGCAGCATTACATAGATACACCAACGACAATACTGAACGATGGGGATGAAGTCCTCAGATTATGCAATACTTTTCTTTTTCTCTACATACCCACAGACCTCCCTCAGAGTACTCTGTACAGTGCTGGTATATCAAATCCCTTTCTGTAAGAGAAAACTTGCATACAGCAACGATGTACACACAATGTAATTCAGCTTAACACACTACATGGAGGTCTATAAGGTAGTTTACAAACTAAATATACTTAGAACATGATAGTGAACTGGTGCAATTGACAACTTCTTTCACACATAATGCTGAACAAATATCTCTTCTGTAGAGATGTATCAGCTCCTGACCTAGAGCTTGAAAATCAGATGTTCAAGTTGCACAAAACAGCTTTGAGAACATCCTATTCTCTCCACATCTAACCACATAACACACCCATTTTCCTGGCATTTGATACATATGTCCTGGATTTCTACTTGGAGTAACATTCCTTGGACTGTTATTTTTCTGGCTCCTCTGACTAATTCTTCCTTCATTTTGTTCATTCAAATTTATGGATTTGATATACAAAGGCAAAAACTACTGTGTTGTCCCTCCCAAGGTTTTTCTTTACCTTCAAGACTAAAATGTGGTAGGCCTCCTTCCTCAGATTTGTGTCTTTGAGAGAGATTTACAAGGGTCCTTTGCTCTCAAGTGAGCAGTAAATTAAAAGATGACTCATTACATCTTATCACCAAAGCAGTTTGGAAACTTTTGATGTGAAAGAGGTAATGTGTAATCATTTTGTGTTTTCTGGATTTTTTTTTTTAAGGAAGAAAATGCAAGTAAACCTAACTAAGAATCCAGTTAACATGCTGTAACTCCATACTGCTAGTTAATTAATTTTTGCTTTAAAGTTTAACTGTTTGAACTTCAAATTTGTGTAAGCAACTGATACTCAAAAATCACCACCAGGATGACAAGAACAGTTTATGTTTTTGTGTAATTGATATGAATTGTTATTTTATTTTTAGTAGCAATTTTGTAGAGGATTGGTGTTCAACTTGACTGTCTTCATGTTCAGCATATCAAAAAGTGTTTGACAGAATTCAAGAAGATAGTATTTTGTAATCCATTCTTTTGAAAAGCGCTGCAGTAGTCAGGAGAGACACAGCAGCACCCTGTGGCTGGTTATTCCATGGTGTGAAAGGAGAAAGATCCCTGGATGCCCACAGCAGTGGTGTGACCCCAGAACCCAGGAATCCTCCCCGGTGGATTATGACCACCTGCACAGCAAGGGGAATCACTTCAGCACGGCTTTTGTGAACTTGAATCGCCCCAAACCGGGC
>WBMY01014272.1:0-22777 GCA_013397315.1 Donacobius atricapilla
CCCTAAACCAGGACACTAATACACTAGAATTAATTATTAATGAGCAATAAAAACCTAATAAAGAAACCAAAATCAGTGTTTTCAAAGTTTTAGAATCAAATTATGGATCTTAGATCTCTCCACTGTCTACTAAACACTAATCACTGCCTGTGAGAAAAAAATAAAAAGAAATTTTAGTTCCTTAAGGAAAAAAAAAAAAAGTGTAATATTTGGATGTGGTGTAGGGAACACATTCCGTCTTGATTTTCTTAGCTTTAATGGCTTACCATATACAATTAATGAAAATATATTAATTTTGATGAAATGTTCTTCACGGTATTTGCATATTTGTTTTTGCTTTCACTGCATAAGGAATGAATTATACTTTAACTTGAGAGACATAATCCATATATAAATAATTCTTGCACTGAACATCTGTGATTTTGCCACTATTTTTACTCAAGCATAGAGATTAAAAGAGTTGTACCAAATTGGTAAAAATAATTTCAATGAACAACAACAGAGAGGTTGCTGACAAGTCTAAATCTTTATTATTATTATTTTAACTGTGACACATCATGTCACATTATGCAGTCATGAAATACTCTTCACCTTTTATATTTCAGTATATTTATATATTTTATATATTNGCAATTATTTTAGTTCAATGAACAAATTTTGCCCCATGGTGGAATTTTATTCCTTGACTTCACAATATTTACTACTATTTTTTTTCTAGAGAATCCTAAAGCCATTTGCAAACCCAACACATGAAAATTTAATCCTTTCCACTGAAGTGTAACCACTTGGAATGTGCTGATTTATGGTAATGTAGCAGAAGTTATGAAGACTGCAACTGTCTAACTGGAATTGGAGAGTAAACTGATTTGCTCAAAATATAATTTAACCAACACACTGGAATTAACATCTCTGTACTTATTAGAAGTGCCACAAGTGCCTTGATTACTAAAGCTTATATGAATATTAATTTTACGTGTTATACGAAAAAAAATCTTGCTAAACTGATTCTTATTTTTCTTTAAGGAGGTTGTTTTCCTAAAGTATAACTGTGTCATTAAGTTAATTAATTAAAGTTATCATTAATTCCATTCTTTTAAAGATGTTGTAGACAAACAAAGTAAAAAAAAACCCACTGAGATTAGCTCTGTTGGTCAGAGCATGTTGCTAATAATACCAAGGTTGTGGGTCTGATGCCTCTGTGGGCCATTCACTTAAGAGCTGGACCTGATGATCCATGTGGGTCACTTCCAACTCAGAATGTTCTGTGGAATCTGTGAAACAGCAAAATCAAAGCCAAAAAATTGTAACATGTTCTTAAATTTTTTTCATCTTATTCATACCTATAAATACTTATATCCACTAAACATATTAAGCATGGTAGATGTAACACTTTAAAAGAAAGTCTTAAGTCCTGGGTGTCCTTATTGTATACCTATCTCTTTTATTGATGAGCTTTCTATTGTGCTTAACTTGATCTCTGGAATGTCTGCTTCTGTAACACTTATTTTCTGGGATGACTGCAATATTTTAATATTAGTTCCAAACTAAAAACTACCTATAGCCATGCAATACGGCGGGTGATGCACAAGCTGAAAATTGCACAGTGAAGTAAATACCATGTTCATGAGACACACAGGTCTACTGAACAGGACAGATTTAATGAGGGCTTGGTCTTTCCACAGATGTTAAATTCATGTCCTTTTGGGTGGTTTGGTTTTGTATGTGAAAAACTAGAAATAATATTTGTCTTCTGATAGGTGTAATAAATGCATTTGTTTAGACTAGAAGGGTGAGTAGATCTGACACTGAAAACTAGAGCAGGGCGAGCTTTGTAGACATTGAGCTGCCGTCCTGCAGACAGTTGCAATATTGCAGCTTGCAATACTGTCAATGTCAGCTTGTCAGATGCCTGGAGGAATGTCAGCTTGGGTTATCTTTTATGTAATTGTCATTATGACAAACCCAAGGGCTTAAAGTATAGTTTCCACTATTGCCAAATGTAAATATATGTCATAAATTAGTTAGAATTAGTTTACAGAATTGTTTGTTTTGTTTTGTTTCGTTGTTAGTTTGTTTGTGGGGCTTTAGGAGATTCTGCTTAAAATTTCAAACAATAGGAATAGCATTATAATATCCAAGATCTGAATTTCTGGTTTGAAGAGAACTCAGAAACCTACATTAATACAGAGTATCTACACAGCTGGCCTTTCTCTGACTGTTTTCGATGCAAGACTTTTAGACTTTAATTTTGCTTGATTAGATGCTTCATATAATCAGCTAGCAGCACGTGTGATTTGTACATACATTATTATTACTACACTTTTTTGGGGCATCAATTTGATTTTGCTGAAAAGAGAAATGGCAAAGAAAGTATTCATTTCACAGTGAGACTGGGCTGAAAAGTGATCATGGTAGTTTGTCTTTAAAATACTTTAAGTAGATTGGAAATTTTTAATACAAAAATATACACAATCCCATAGTGAGAAAGTGCTATGTAAAAAATACTAGATTTCCCAGAGGACATGAGATTTCTGGGATCTGAAAATGCTTTGTAGAACTAATTCCTGGAAATTTCACTGATTCTACCACTAAGCAGAATGCTCTCAAGATCTGCACTTGCCTCTGCCTTACAGCCTTAGAGCTCCCATTTCTTAGTGCTGACAGACACAGATAGACTACTTGTTAACTCTGAATTTACTTCATGTTCTGCCTTTTTTTTTGGGCTATGCTGCTTTCAAACATGATGCTTAGGGACAAAGGAACATACACATTGCTATTTCCAAAGCTGGACGAGAATTGGGCACAGTGGATTTGGTCTTAGCGTTTTACCATCCTTATCTCCTGAACTTGGCCTCAGTGTCACGTACAGGTAGAAATATAACTTCCTCCAGATGTCTCTGAAATGCTGAAACAACTGGTTTCTTACAGCCAGGGGTGTGACTCTGTAATGCTCAGGTGACAAAGGGTCTCCCAAATTAGCTTGAGCAGTGCACGGTTGCTTCAGCCATGTGGCTGTCTTCAGAAGTCATTTCTCAGGACAAAGGTTTCCGGCTAGGTCCCTGCTGAACCTTGTCATTCTTTCAGGCATGAGAATCAAGGGCAGAAACTCTTCCATGGCAAAACCTTAAAAGCTAGTGTTACCAGCAGCATAATAGCCCACTCTCTAGCTAGTAGTCCATCTTAGGCCAGAGAAATGTTCATATCTCCAAGGCAGACCAGTTCTGGAAGGTCTCGGTCCCTGCTTCCAGAAGAAACCCATCAGAATAGTCTAAAGTGGTGAACAGGTGTTTCAGCAGTTGTCAGCTTAGCTTTCCTACTCAGCAAATGGATCCTAGGGTGCAACAAAGGAGTTTTCCAAGGAGACCTTCCCAGGAAAGATTTACCGAGAACAAGCTTAAAGTTATGGGTCCCATAACTCCACAGTTAAACAACACTAAAGGTGGGTCTAGCAACAATTTAGGCCACTAAGAGTAACAATTTAGTGAGGACATAGTGCTGATTTTTCTTCATCCACACTTAGGGAACTTCAATTTAAACTTAATGTTTCTATTATTCAGATGATATACTAAGTACCCTGAAACAATTTTATGTTTGTTCAGGGACTAGATCCCTGTCCTTAAAGTATTTTTTTTTTTTTCAAATTTATTGATAAGTTATTCCTTAAAAGATTAAAAAATTTTTGCATTCTTTTAAAAATAAATACATTATCTATATATGTGTGTGTGTGTGTGTGTATAATAAGTCCATACATTTCCTTATAGGTCTGCTTCTACTCTGTCTAGTCAGAACTTAAAAATTTCTTGCTATATGTTACGTTTCCATATTTAGTATTTCAAGCAAGCCTCCTCTATAACTTCTGGAGTACAACATAATTGTTTTGCTGTGCCATATTTGTTGTAAAGATCTTAGACCTGCATCTTAAGTATTTTCTCTAGATTTAAACTCAAAGAATACAATGGATGGGTTTGTTTGCTTGTTTTTTTTCCCCATATTGATTTTAGGAGTTTCAATTAAACATGGTTTCTTCATGCAAGGATCTCCTCAAGGAAACTCCTCAAGGATCTTCTCAAGGAAACTCAAATAATAAATTGCTCCTTTCCAACTATAATTAACAAGAATATTTTCTTCTCTTTCCCATGTGGTATATATTTTGAAGGTTTTTTAATTCTGAATATGATTAAGTTATCACAATTTATTATCTTTATATCCGAGATATCCTTGCTGTTCAATATATTACACTTGTTTTATAATCTTTTTAAATTTGGATTGAAGTCTCAACTACCCTAATTACTGTTTTGCAAGAACGGGTGGAAAGAGGCACATCACCTATGCATTCATCATAATTATCCCAGTGATAAAACAGATAGCAATTAATTTGTCTGCAAAGAAGATGTGTTGTGAATAGGGCTGTAGTTTGCAGCACGGTAATATAAGAACACCTACAGCGTGAAAAGCTTACTTTTCACCTAAGAAATCACATAGGAAACATACCTCCGTAGTATTATATACTTACACTTTCAGATTTGAAATCTGAAATTTTTCTGAGCTCTTTTTAAACGATTAAACCCAAATTCACTCATTTGCAATACCTTGCTTCCTAAGTATCAGTTAAGTCACAGGCTGATACCTCCCTGCATGCTTACAGTGCTACAAGATTTCCAGCCTCAATACAACTATGGCTTAGCACAGACAAGATTCATGGTTTCATTAGGACACCCCAATTATAGAAAATCAGAACCACGTGAATGCTCTTTTTGTTTCAGACACCCTCAGTAAATAATTTTTGTTCTTCCTTTGACATTACATGGTTTTATACAACTGGTGTTTAAATTTGGTTTTGAGATATCAATTTCATTTACTTTTTAATAACTCCGCAAAGTGCCTATGAAGACTTCTTTAATGTAATTGCTGGCAGCACAACTGTACCATTGTAGCTGTAAATGACAGAGTTCTTACACAAGTAAGATTAGAGAGAGATGCAAGCCGATGTCTAAGTCTAAAACCCACATCCTGTTATTTGATTAGGTGTAAGCCACATCTTGAAATATTTAGGTGAGGAGAATATATTATTACTTCAATGACAAGTTGTACCCCACTAGATTATTAATATGAGAAAAGCAATTAGAGTTTTGACCTAAATGTTTAATGTTCCATGTTTTATCAAAAACTGTAGTTGCTTGTGAGTTCGAAGTTATAATTTCAGAGCAAGTTTAATTTCCACAAATTTTATAAATGCCAGAAAAAGTGGGGAGCTGAGATCATATACCTACCCACTTCTTCATACAAGACGGATTTCAAAAGACAATAAAGTAGATGGGGTTTTTTTCCTCATTCTCAACTCTCTCTTTCTGTCTGTCAGTGTGCCACATAGTAATGCTTTAATCTGTCACGCCATCACCTTCACCAAGACTATGAGTCAGTGCTGAGCTGTCCACCCACTGTTTTCCTGCAGTGCTATCCTTAGGTGTGCAGAGAAACAGCAATTAAACAGACTGGATTGGCCCAGGATCCCTGTGAAGAAAGGCTGAGACCACGGGAATAAGTACCCCAGGAACCAAAGCAGATCATTGATAACTGTGAATAGCTGGATTTAATAAGAATTTATAAAAAGTTCTTGGCAAGAGTCTATCATACAGAATTAAGGAAAAAAAAAAGATAAATCTCTCTTCCAACCAAAGAAGATCTACTTGAAACAAAACACTGGAAAAAGTTTTAAGTTCTTGAACTACTCAGATAACAATAAAGAGGGAGCAAGAGTGAAACTATGTTTTGATTTTAATAATTTATTTTCTTGACCACCATTGATCAAACCCTGAAGTGATGGAATGCTCTGTGAATCACGGTTCATGACGATTTTCAATAACGGACCGGTGTTGCTAATAGCTGTAGTGAAAAGCAGGAATAGTTTTTATTCAATATTACCCCATTTTCTGACTTCAGAGATTTCTGTTGATAAACTTGGCACTTTAGAAAAGACTGAAGACTGACACATTGTTTTCCATGGGATGAGTTTATGTCTGAGATGTTTGAAAGTATGATAAAACCTGAAGGTAAATTATAGATTTTGTTTTCTGAAGAACATGAATAATAAAAAGCAGATAGGACAGCAAATATCAGTATTGACACAAAGTTTTGTTAGCAAAAAATATATATATTGTCAGAAATTTTCTCATAATGATGTCTGTCACATGGAAAGGGGAGATTTCCTTGAACCTTGCTCTTGGATTTTTCTGTCAGTGTTCTTGACTGGTCTGTCAGCATCCTTTTATGTGAACCCTTCACTGAACAGTCCTGCTGTACAGGAGGTTGGTTTGACTGACTTATTAAGGGAAATACATCAACAGCATAAGGGAAACCCCTCAGTGAGCCTTCCACTTAATTTGAGTATGTTGCCTGCTGCCGGTGCCTGCCCGCACCTCTGAAAGACTCACAATAACCACCTGTTGAAAAACACTCTTCATAAATAAAAATTTGTGACAGGTTAAGGTTCAAGGATTGCCAGTGACAGTATCTGACCGCAAAAACATATTCAAAGCAATATGCAGTCAAGCTCTAATCCCCAGTAAGAGTATTTAGTGTGAATATAGCGTGTTTTTTACCCAACAGGTGTGCATTAATATTACAATTAGGCTATAGTGAACCAAGTTCATCCAAGGAAAGCGATTTCACCAAAGTGAAATTAGCAGCAAGACATCTTCTCCCACCTCCCCTGCTTGACAGGTGCTGTGAGGTTTTTCAACTGCAAAGTCCCACCAAGACCCTTCCCGCAAGGATTTCAGCAGAGCCTGGCTGGGATGTTTCCTCTCCACTTCACCTGCTGTTCGATTCATTTTATCTTAGCAGGTGCTTAGGGCTGCAGATTGTGTGTGTGGGGACTCTTTGTGGAAAAGGTTTTGAGCAAGCCAACTGCATTCCATCCAGGGAGCATCAGTTCTATTTCATCCTGTAATTTCTGTGCCATTCTAACTTATGTTAAAATCAGAATATAACTTTTCAGTTTCCTCTGATTTTATGCCCAGCCATCTTTTCACAACATCTAATACACTTCAAAAGCAAGTTGTTAAAACATTTCTGGTTTTAGGGAAATGGAAGTTAAGCCCCATTTTTTTCATCCATCTGTAATTTCATGTACTTGCACATTAGCTCCATGAACTTGCAAACTTAAAAAAATACATTCATGATTTTAGTTTCAGAAATCACTTGGGTAGGTGTGGATGTCATCTGATAAAAGGATGAGAAATGATTCATATAATGCCAAAAGTAACTTGACCTTAATAAATCTGCTGAATAAGTTGTCTGTCTTACCCTTTTGGAATTTAAAAGGAAAATTTAAAGAGGAACTTCAACTTAAACAGATAAAAGAGTATATCTCTTGGCATTTTTATGTGTATGAATATTATTTATAGATCATGGAAACAAAATTTTTGTACATATACACACACACACATGTAAAAATGCAGAAAAAATATTAGCAGGCAAGATTTCTGATGTGAAACTTTTTTATATCCCTATATCAAGAAGAAATTTAACCTTTGTACATAAACAGAAACACTGAAGCAATTTAAGTAGAATTTCAGGTATTCTAAAAATCTGTTTTCATGCTTCTACCTAGTTTTTATTCCTGCATCTACATCAAAATGTGAAATATCACTTCTAATATATGTTTAATTTCTTTGTCATTTCTTCAGGTACGACATTTGAATTTGTGTTTGACTCATCCACTGAGAGAATAAGGTATTTATGAAGTGATTTAGGAAAGTCATAGCTCAGTAGAAACCTGTCTTTTCCATGGGGTATTAATGATGTACCAAATCCTCCATCAGAAATGTATGAATCACTCAAACATGTATAAAAACTCTTGGATTAATTGGTAAGCAAAAGTGAGGTCATACAATGCTACAAAGTTTACCCCTGATTGTGAGTAGCCACAAGCCTCCATTGCAATCTCTGATCGCATCAGGTGCAGAAATAAGGCTTCACTGTGCTGTGCATCTTTAATTCTGGTCACACACTTTATATATCTCAGCAGCAATGAGTGACTACTTATTGGTGGTTAAAATTTAGTTTAATAAGCAATGGTCCCTGTCAGTTTTGTCATTCCTCCCTGAAAGATCAAGAGCTATAACAAGAAGCATTACTGAGGGAAGATTTAAAAAGATTCAATCAATGCAGAGAATTTAAAAGACTAAAATCTAAACAAAATCAAATAGCCAGATGAAAAGATAACCAGTAAACATCAGAACTATGGTAACAAAGATACACATAGTGGCATAGTCAGGGATTAAATTAAAACGGAGCTGATTGAGTCTTAGGCCACTCTGGGAAGCAAAAGAACAAAGAAAATATCAGCAGAGATGAAGAAAGATGGATCAAAGGAAATAAAATTAAATATACAAGACATAAAAGAGAGAAGCTGCAGATCAAGGCTAATATTTCAGTATACAGTCAAGTCACCAGACAAAAACACCTCAAATACTGAAACGATACTGGAGATAAAAAAATCCAAAGAAATCTATTGTCCTAGAAGCTTTAGTAGAAATCAGGATCAACAGAATAGAAATTATTTAAAATGCTTCCACAGTCAGGTCTCAACAATTCCATAATATAAATATAATTTGTCATTTTAAGGCATGGTAAACTAAGGAACTGAGAGACAACTCCATGTGGTACATTCTCAGTAAGATCTACTGCAGAATCACAAGGTTTAGCAAAGACAAAGGGAAGGGCATTTTTTATCACAAAAGTGTTGTATATTTGGGCATAGCACATGTGGAGTGTTTTCAGAGTGTAGGTGTTCACCAAACAGCAGCCTCTTTAAAGGCAAAACGATAACAATGTCTGAGTATATAAAGAAGCAAATTCTTGTTAATGTATAACAAGGAAATATTCCAATCTCTTCCTCCTGCGTTAAAAACAAATTGAGAACATCCAAAGGGAAAATAACTTCTTAACTAGATTCCATTAGATTTCCCATAGGAGAGGAAAGAATGTTTTGCAGAAGAGAAATGAGAGTAATTCCTCATATAAACCAAATACATGAAAGGAAATAAAAACAGGTTTTCCATATGCACTAATGATAGGATGTTCGTAGGGTTTTGATATTAGCTTTTTTTTTTCTTTTTTTTTTAAGCTTGTCAGCTTAATATATAGAAGTGGCTAAAAATGAAACATATTGTCCCAAGCATGTAGATAGATTTTGCAATAAATATTTATAATACATAACTAAAAAAAAAAAAACCCAACAAAAAAACCCAAACCAAATCAAAATAAAACCACAACAGGAAAAACCTCTCAGAGGTTTCATTCCCTATTTTTCTGTTTTGTAAGGTATTTATTGGCAGTCATTAGAAGATAATTTTTTCTTCACTGACCCTGTTGTGAGAACTGTAAGATCATGTTGCTTATGCAGTTCAGTAGAGAAATACCCTGCTGCTCTTCAGAAAATTATTCTGGATTACTAATTACTTCTAAAATTGCTCAAGATTATTAGAATATATTTTTTGAGAAACATCACACAGCTTATTTTTCAGCTGTCACTCTGAACTTCTAACTCTTAGCATCAGAGAAAAATCTAGAGTTAAAGAATGGATTTTTAACAATTCACTCATAGGCAATACAATTAAAATAACTATAGATTTACCACAGAGAAACAGAAGAAAAACAAAAGAAGTTGTCTTTTTTTCCCTAGGTATGATTTAAATATGATACCTAAGAGATCAATTAAACCTGAGGCTGGAAATGGGCTTCAGAAAGTCTTTTAGACTAATTTTTGTCAAGTTTGTGAATAAGGATATTCACAGAGAAGAGTGTGACAAAGACTCCAGCTATGTATTCAGTTCTAGTGAGCTCCTTGATGCCTTGCATTCTACCAAAGATTGCATTGGATAATTCCTATTCACTGTTTGGCATTTTTTTCCTCCCCTACTAACTGATTTTGATGGTTATCAAACCTGTGTATGCCGTATTATCTGTGGGATGACATTTTGCTGGATGTTCTAGGGAATGCACTGGGGACCTGAAGAACTTTTAAAAGGATCCTAGTTCTCCACTTGATAAATTTAACCATAACCCTGAGGGTAAAACACATTCATTTTGAAAAAAAACAACAACCTTAGCTTAAATCAAATTATGATAAATGCAAATACACATTTTTATTTTCATCAGTTAGAGCAGACAATAAAGAGAGTGTTAGAAAAGACATTGGTGAGAAAAGAATATCAAAAATCCCAGAAGCAAACAAACAAAACCTGCAACAAAACCACATCTGCTTCATGCAAGATGGGATCTGCAAAGTAGTCTTCTGCTTTTTTGTTTCTTCTTTGTTGTTTACTTGTTTTACACCAGGAGGTGCTGGTTCCTTTTGACATCAGCAAGAAACACACCTATAAGATTCTTTTTAAATGTTATTTATTAGAGCTAACACTATAAAGAGAAAATGCTACAGATAATCTTATGTCCCTTTGGATTAGGGAACCCTGGGAGACATAGCCTTGAGAGAGCCTCTTATCCATGTGCAGCATGCTGTGTACGCCCTGTCCATAGAAGCCTCCAATTTCAGTCATTTGAGCGGCTATAGGATTTCTTACAAGGAAACAACTTCATCCAGCATTTCTACAGTCAAAGACCAATAATGTTTGCACAAGAATTTACTGCTGCACTTTCGGTTCAAGGTGAGGCCGCACAGATGGCATAATCACTGGTACCAAGTGGAAGATTCCTTGCAGGCTCCTCTGCTACTGTGTGGTCACCGCAGCCAGAGGAGTTGTGCAGCACAAGGCAGCCTGAAGGCCACTCTGGGCAGCACAGACCTGGGCATGCTACAGTCAACTGACATGTAGATCAGCAACTCCATGAGGTACGATCCTTTTCCAGTCAGGATCACCACACTTGCCTTACAACGCTTTCTGAATACTCATGAAGGATTTCTACTTTCCTTCCTAACCTACATACCAAGCGCCTTCTGTAGGAAAGGATCTTCTGTTGATGAAACCTGCTAACCTGTTAAAATGACTTGGGTTTTTTTTAGTCCTAGGGGACAGAGCAGATCTAATTATTTTCCTGAAATGTACAGTTCCAAGTTTTCTTCATTTTTATTTGCATTTAAAGCTATGCCTATTTCCTTATTTGGTTTTGATGGGTCATACTTTTATGGTACTGGTCATTCTCGTGTTTCATTTTGGTTTTCTTTATTTTTTTTTCTTCTGGACACTCTTCACACTCTTCACAACTTTTGTGAGGTTCAAATTCTAAGAGATGTTCAGATTCAGCATTACTGGTACTGAGCAGATGTAAATTTAGAAAAGTATTTTGAGGATTCTTCCCCTAGATACTTTTCCTGTTTATCTTCTCCCTTCTCAGTTACTACTGTGTATGCCATATGTATGCAGATTATTATAGAATCATAGACTGGTTTAGGTTAGAAGGGAATTTAAAGATCATCGAGTTCCAATCCCCCTGTCATGGGCAGGGATATCTTCCATTAATTTTCCATTTAAAGTACAGATTTTGTTACACGTCGCTGTTGGATTTCATTTTAATTTTCATTCATTTCTCCAGTTTCAGCTCTTCAGTTCTTCCATAGAATGGTATTGAATGCATGGATGTCAAACACATATTCCCAGTGTATTCCTACTTCTGCTTCTTTTTTCCTTTTCATTGAAGTATAAACATTGAACTTATTCTCCTCAAGTCACCCAAAATCCTGATGTTCCTGCCATGTGTGAGCTCTCAACAGAGGCAATTGTAGTCCTCTTACTTCACTGTGTGAGTAATTTTGCATGATACTTATTGGATCATGGTAGCTTCATATTATGTGAATGTATATGTTTCCTTCTCTGTTCTTTGCTACAAGCTGATTTCCTTCTCCTATATAATAGAAAAATTTTAAAAAAATGATATTTGATCACCTGTCAGACTTTGTTATCCTGTAAACCTGATGTCTTCACTCAAATTTATCATCCAATGCCTGCAACTATTTTATGGCTTTAAAATGGGAAGGCTACCATAATTCAGTAATAATTTATTGTTGAGAAAGCAACACTTGGCTAGTGTCAATATATGTAGAGCCATCTCCTGCTTTGGAGGATGCATTTGTTTCTACCTGAACTTTTAAAGTACCAACAAGAGCTTTAACTCTCGCTCTTTTTCACTGGTCATTTGGTCTTCTTAGTGTGACTCCTGGCACTATAACAGATATTGATACTGGATATGTTTCAGCATCAGTACTTACAGGAAAACTTGTTAATCCTCTGTGAACAAAACAGTACTTTTCTTCTAGCAGAATAGATTCCAATGTCAATAATGGCTATACATGCTAAAACTTGTATTTTATATGATCTTGTACAGATAGCTATAGTTGATGCAAACCCATAAAATAAAAAAGAATAGCACTGTGTTTTATTAAGAACCATTAATTAAAATCAGATAGGCAGTTATACTCTGAGATGATAGTAAATTAGTGTGACTTACCTTTATGAAAATGAGATCATTTTCTTGTCAAATTGTAAAACATTATTCTCATTTGTTAATAATTTTATAGTTTATAAAGCCCCAGTTTTGAATAGCATTGTACTTCTAACAAGATCTAGCATTTAAATAATGTAATTAAATTTGAAATAATTTTATAGGACCTCATGTAAAAGGTAAAATAGTACTATAAAATTATAAAGAACATAATTAATTATGATTTGCCTTTTTTATAGTTCTTGCATATTTCCAGCTTATTTCTAGAAAAGTTAAAACTAAGCAGTATCAGTTTTAAACTTTTAATTTTATAGTATAAAGTTCAGCTGTTTGAGGTATTTGGAGAAATTAAGAAATTCTCCAATCTGAATTGCCCAGTGATAAATAAGAAGTGCTGACTTCTCAGTATTCAAAGTTTATATTTCATTGAAATACTAGAAGGAAACCTATCATAGTTAGGTTCAGCGGTTTTTGGATTTTTTGGTGGGGTTTTTGTTGTTGTTGTTGTTGTTTTTTCCTTTGATTTGGGGGACTGATTTGTTTTAAATGTCTTTTAAAGAATCACATTTTTTCTTACTCCAATGAAAGAATTGGAAAGGTATTGAAAAATTGTGGTGAAAACAGCCGCAGTGCTATGGTAATACCTTGAAATTGCAAATAAAATCAATAGTATCCAAACATTTTTAAGAGGTTATCTAGTTCAAAGTCTTAAGTCAATACCTATAATGAATAATAAAAGGATGTCAGGTGTGGAACATTAATAAGTATGTTATTACTTGGATTATCTGTCTGAAATTTGACATTTACACATGATCAGAGATTATTCATTATATTCATTATAAATAATTCTCTCTGTGTAGTACTTATTTATTCAGCATGGCGTATTGGTTTTCTAAAGACACCATAATGAAGAGCTTACTTAGGAGTTTGTGAAGAGGGATTTTTTCCTAAAATTGCTAAAAGACAGTGTTGTGCAACTGAGGGATAGTATATAAATGCTTTAGAGGATGAAGGAGACAAGTGAACACAGACCTATTATGGAAATTAGTCTTGCCATGTCATAGGAAGAGAAGGAAAACTGTAGGTAGTCTTGTAAACTCTACCAGTAGATAAACAAAAAGGAAATATTTTTGAAGACGTTTAAATTAAGAATAAGAAGCAATGATTTTTTGGTAGAGATTTGGAGATTTTCTTGGGAAAAACAACTGGGAAAATATTATAGAAAAAGGAATGGAAATACTGCCATCATTAATGTTTGTATTTTTGGTTCATGATTACATGATACAGATGGAATAATGTTTGAGTCAAAAAAACCCTAGTACTTTCCACATTTGATAAGGAACATAAATTTTAATTATGTAGAGATCAATTACTTTAAATTAGCACCATCAAAACTTGGATGTGTGGACTAAGGGACCGAGAAGAATAGCATTCAAAACTTCATTAATGACATGATAAATGTGTTGAGATCGAGAACATCAATTTTCAATTTGAAGAGCTTGGTCTCTCACCAGACTGCAACATAGCCACATGATTCCATTCAGGAGCAACATTTGAGTGGTATTTCCTAAAACAACAGATGTTTGCTGTTCTAGTGTCTGATTAAAGACATTGAGAACAACTGAAAAAAAAAAAGTTGTGTTATCTCAGGTTATCAAAACTTAAGCAGATGTTCAGGTGTCCACAAAGATGTTAGAAGAAAAAGGAAGAAGTGGAGATCAGGAAGGACTAGACAAATCACAGGAGAACAAAGAATAATATTACTTAAGGAAAGAAAACAGGAGAGTAAAATGTCTGTAAGAAAATTTTTGTTATAAAAGGTTGTATGGGAGGAGAAGGATCCCCAGAACAGATGCAAAAGAATTGTCCTAGGTGAGGGCTAAATCAGAAAGACAAATCATCATATTGTCAGTATAATGGGAGCATTTGAATTCTGAGAAGACCAAATTAGCAACTACAGATCCGGACAGAAAGATAGAAATTTCTACTCTCCCTACTAGAGCAGAGAATATGGCAGACTAGCACAGAAAGAATAGTGACTGTAAAAACATTATGGAGGAGGTATTTAAGAAATAGCTATAAATAACATCATAAAATAAATAGATTTTGCTCTTAGATCTTGCGGTTTGCATTTATTCAAGAACAAACTTAATTTGTCATCAACTATGAGTATCTTGAAAAGAATTTATGTTAGCACTTTCAATAAGATTTTCATGTACTGTTTTTCAAATGATTAAGCTGAGTTTTTGCTTGGCTACTAGAGTGCTAAATAACTCTAGAACATTATTTCTATAGACAGTGCCTTCCAAACCTCTGTTTATAGGAAATGGGCAATTTCTTTTCCATACCAGCTGGTTTTTTAAGTAATAGTTAGTAGAGGTACTAGATGTGCTGCAATTAATCTTAAAGGTGGGGAACAGGAAACTAAATTCTACTTTGTGGTACATTTGCTTACAATGGCCTGCTTTTAAAATTCATATCACAAAAACTGCCTTATAATATGATGTCTCTGCTTCAGACATAAAAGGTAGCTGTAAGTTATTTTTTAATATTAATACATAATTTTTGAAACATTAACCATTTTCAGACAAATGGATTTTTTGCTCATTTTCATTCATTCATCTGTTGCAGAAAGTGTTGAATTTTGAAGACTGAGCTAAATTCTGAGCTGAAAGTAGTAAAAATTCAGACAGACATAGGTTTTTACACTTGCACAGTCTAACAATCATTTTAAGAGAGCAAGGTAGAGAAAGTCTAAAAATTCTGGTGCTGGCAGTCTTTCAAGTTTTTCCTGACAGTGCAATTTATTATTAATTGAAGTCTACCCTTACTGGTAGAAAAACTGTTACAGGTCAGGTAAATTCTAAGAGCATAAAATTCTCAAGTCTTAAAATTTGAACAATATGACCTGCTTTGGGCTCAGAAAACATGAAAATAAATAAGTAACATGGTTTAAAATCCTATTCCCATTCTGGAGTGGAAAAAAGATTTCAGTCAATACAAAAACTCTCTAAAATATCATCTTCCTTTGGATTAGAGAGGAATTTTTCATACAGGCCATGGAAAATACATGATAGTAACAACAATAAGCCAAAGTTATTATTGTCCACATGAATTGTCCACTCTTAAACTTGGGCTACACTAAATTAATCTTAAATTCTTTGTTAAACTTTATAAAGGCTGACATGATTAAAAGAAAAAAAAAGGCATATAATAAAGGGTATATAGTATATGCTAGGATTGTTTCTTATGAGTTCCTGACTACCTTTGTCAATGTCACTATCTTTGCCTTTTCCAATAGACAACCTGAACAGTTGCAATTAAACATTACATAGTATACCCTTGGCTCCCACAGTAGGCATGATCTTGTCAGTGGATTAGATATACTTAAACATAAAACCTTTAATTTCTAATGTCTGAATTTTTTGCACAATGTTATTAAAAATCTGTCATGATCTATTTATTTCAAATTGCCTGAATGGTACAGACTTTTGTTTTCTAGGAAGTTATATAAGGTTATCATAGTCTCATTTTCTGTGAAAAGTACCACATGCAAATTTGAGATGCACATTTCTGTAAATTTTTGCAATGACTTGTGGGTTTAAGCATCTCATTTTGTTCAGAAATTGCCAGAAATACACAGTTTATGAGCTGTGTGCGCTGTCTTTTTGACATTTTTCTATTTTTAGCTCTTCTATGATGGAAAAGTCATGAGGCCAGAATAAATTCTCTCAGACATTAGGTGGTTAAATTCAATCCAAAGTGGGATATATATCTATGCCAAAAGGACTTTTCTTACCTTCTTGGCATCTGAGCTGATGTAGTGCTAAATCCAGAAGCTGTGTCAAGATTACTTAAAACATAAGCACTTGCCATTTGTAAGAACCCAATCCATGAATGAAGTACGTGCTGTGTAATCCTACTTTACATCAGTTACAGAGAGAAACCTAACAATGTGTTTCCTCCAGTATAACAGGAAATCAAAGTACATGTTAACACCAGTTTTCCAGAGCTCAGTGAGTACCTAAGCATTGTAAACTCTGAGAATGTGTGATCTAGTGAGTTTACTTCTGAACAATGAATAAGAAATGCAGAAATATTAATTCTTAATGGGTGTTTACCTGGAGTTGTCTCTAGAAAAAGGAGCATAAAAAAGGAATGATTAAGTGCAGTGGATATCACCTGTATCCAATTGATCATTAATGTGAGTTGCAGTATCTGAAAACCAGTTTAAAAAAATAAAATGAAAAAAATTATACATCCTCATCTGAGAAGCCTACAATCTAGAAAAAATAACCTGTTACATAAAGCAGCAAATATTTTTGTGATGCTATCATTTTTTTTAATTCTTAGCAAGTTCATTATTTCTTGTTGCTCTTCATGCTATAAACCAGCAAAAATGTGTATTTGTGATGTTTTCCTCACAAATAATGCAAAAAGAAAGTAACAAATGGTCTCCTGTGACTCAAGCCTTACTTTTTAAAATTGTCTTTTAGTTGAATTTCTAAGGGTATGCCATGTTTCAAAGCACCAAATGGGGAAAAAATAATTCTGTTTTCTACATACTTTTTGCTGGCCCAGTGATTGGAATTAATGAGTAATTTGCATAGAAAAAGGATGCAGAAACCACTCACCCATACAAAAATGTTATTGAAAATATATGAAACTATAACCATTTAATTTAAGCCTACATGGTGTGCTACCCAACCATTTCATAGCTTCATATTTTTCTAAAGACACTGTCTTTTCTTCACATTGAAGATTAAGTATATAGACATGTATTCTGCAGTTTAAAATACATAGACACTTAGAAACATCTTCAGCTGAAATGAAATTGCTTTCATGTTGTATTTTACCTGAACATTTTAAATAAATGGAGAAAAAACCAGATACAGTGTCATGAAGAATAAGATAATAATCTGCTTTCTATGGATTATACAAACTGTTTGTAGGTAGTAAAGGGATGCCATTAGAAATAAATTAGTAGCATAGATTTCTGCATATTTTTTCAATTTATGCAAAACTAAAAAAGAATTACACTGAATAGCAGTTCATTTTCTCCTTTTGTAAGAAAATATTTTAGAACAGAATCCCTTTGGAATGAATTTAGAGCATCTCAATTTGGAGAAGGAAGAAGTAAGATAGTCATGAGAGAAGGAAAGGGTAACATTTCAGGGAAGATTTCAGAATGTGCATAACTCTATGTATGTGGAATGTCAGTGCCTGTAGGAAGACTAAAGCTGCCAAAGGCAGGAAACTATGCTTCTATAATAGAATAAAACAAAGTTCATGAAGAGATTATATGTCAAAAGTAGAATGATAAATATCCAGGATCTGGACCAGGGAAAAGAGGAAAAATTCAGATTGTGAGCTAGAGAGGTTTGAAAGTGTGCATTAAGACTGGATAATGAGCAATGACCCAGCAGGGGAGAAAAAGGAGAGAAGTCAAACCAGCAGGAAGAATGTGGGTAAGTGAAGAGGGTCAAAGTCAGAGCTGGATATGAAGGTTGTCAAAAGGTATAAAAATAAAAGAATTCACTAGAAAGAAAAAAGTCTAAGATGGAAAAATAAAAATAGTCTATGTAAGTATGAAATACAGTATTAGAAAATGAGACAAAAGCTAAGTAGAATCATGGATAAACACCTTTAAAGGAAGGAATCAAACATGATAGGGGTGAATATGCAGGAAAATTGATCTGGCTGAAGTATATTGTTTCACAGAGACTTGGATATAATCCAGGCTTTACAGTGCAAATAAATTAACAAAGGTTTTTCTTTCAGCAGTTATTTCTTGCTGAACACCTTAGTATACCTCTGTCTCTCTTAGTGTACCTCCATACTCTCATATGGTAGTGTTGTGTCATGGGTCTAAGCAACCTGGCTTTGCTGTAAAATCAAAAAAAAATTGTCCAATTTTCTTTTATATACAAAAAACATAGCTTCTTTATACGGGTTGCACAGATTTATTCAAATTATTTTAAAAAATATTTTTAGAGCCCTAGGAAGTTATAGCCTTCACTCTTTGATATAGAAAAGAACGGAATATAACTAATTTTATATTTGACACAGAAAGCACGCTGTTTTTCTTGTTTTCTGTGTCAATTTCTTGACTGAATAAAAGAGTGATCTTGAAATCTGACAGCTGATGATTTTTTTTTTTTAAACAGATCCAGTTTAAATGTTTTGTACATACCAGTACAGTTCAGTAATCCTAAAACTGCAGATATGGGTAATATTGGGCTGTATGAGCTGACAAAAGATATTGAGCCAATAGAAATGAAATTTATTTGTGAAGTTGACACAGGTTTTTTTGACATTGAAAAGGGCTCTTGGGATTTAAAAAGAGGTGCTAAAGAAGGTCAGGTCCTTCTCTGCACAACTGCTCTCTATCAGGCCAGACCCCAACCTGTACTGGTATTTGGGGTTGTTCCTTTCCAGCTACAGTATCCTACACTTGTCCTTGTTGAATCTCATTAGTTTTTCTCACCCACCTCTCCTGCCGAAGGTCCCATGGAATGGCAACAGTCTTCAGATGTATTAATCACTCCCCTCAGTTTTGTATCACCAGCAAACTTGCTGGGGATGCATTCTATCCCTTTGTCCAGGTCATAGATAAAGATGTGTAATATCGGACTCTGTATGTATCCCTAGGGAATGCCACCGAATATAAGGCTCTACACAAGCCAACAGTGCGTGCTTGCTGCATTAGACAACTGACTGTGATTATGCTAAGGAAGGGTGATCCTTCACTTCTGCTCAGTACTTCTGAGGTCACACCAGGAGCCCCGTAAGCAGTTCTGATCCCCCCAGTACAGGACATATATTGATATTCTGGAGACAGTCCAGGGGAGGGCCACTAAGACTGGAACATCTCTCATACAGGGGAAGACTGAAAGATGCAGGACCATTTAGCTATTTAGGAGAAGAGAAGGCTCAGGGGGTTTTACCAGATCAGAGCCAGGCTCCTTTCAGTGGTGCACAATGATTAAACAAGAGTCAGTGAGAACAAACTGAAGTACAGGAAGGTTCCTCTGAACATCCAAAAGCATTCTTTTCACTGAGAAGAGGGTGTTTGATCTCTGGGCACAAGTTGTTCAGAGACATCGTGTAGTCTCTCACATTTGGAAATATTCAAATGCTGTCTACACATGATCCTGGGCAACCAGCTCAAGGTGGCCCTGCTTGATCAGGGGAGTTGGACTGGATGACTTCCAGAGAACTTTTCCAACATCAACCATCCTGTGATTCTGTGATTGCAACATGATTGACAACGTGCTACAACATTTGAAGTGTACCTTTACTGTCAACAGCCACAGAATAAGTCAAATTATTTCTGTGACTACAATGTATAACTAGGCTACAGCCAAGAAAAAATGAGATTTCACATGCAGTGTAGAGGAATTTGTTTTCTCACACCATTTCTAGGTATCATTGCTTTTTGTTAGTGACAATAAACTGTGATCTTTTCCATAATGTTTTCCTTTATGCCCTTCAATCCCAACTGTCACTCTGCATGAGTCTTGCTATGTATGCAAAACTAATTTCCATCTGGTCAGAAAATTTGTCACACCCACCATTAATAGCAAAACCCCACTTTGCATTTCTTTCAAAGTGTGATAGTCTTCAAAACTTTCATCTTGCAGCTTGTATTATCAAGAAATTATGTTTAATGTAACTGAGCAACACACTTATAAAAAAAAATTTCTTCATCAATTCTTCCTTTGTAGTCTTTTCTGAGCAGAGTTTTTTCTGGGGTTCATCCACACTATCGGAATGACAATGAATCTATGCAAATATGATAAAGGCTATTTTAAGGTATGAAGTACAATTTGCTATTTACATAGGAAGAATTTAGCTGGCCTAATGTTTATCTAAGCCATTATTGAAATTTACCCAGCTTGTAGGTGGAGAACTGAGGACTTGAAGTGTGCATAAACAATTTCTGCACAGATCTCTGCCATTCTAGGTATGATTACGAGGCTATTTAAGTCGCAGAAGCAGTTCAAACCAAAGCCAGTTTACTAGCTTATGCTTAATATCACTCATAGCAGAAATAGGTACATCTACCTTAACAACCTCAGATTTCTCTGTGCAGTGTTCTCAAGTCTCTTAATCTCAAGAGAGGTCTCCACTTAATGAGCAGAGTTACATGAATGGAACCAGACATACTGAAACATTTTCCACAAGAGTTATTAACAAGACATTCATTCTATAATATCATCTGTAAGATCTGTAAATTCAGATTCTTAAATCGTATCAGAAAGAGGAGAACAAAGGAGGGCCAAAGGAGATTCAATAGTACATCTGGACTAAAGCTTATGAACAGCAATGACAGTAGCAGGGGCACTGCCTCCTGATTGCATTTAAGGAAATTAAATTATATGGAAACTTGAGAAAATATTTGATATTTGAATGTCAATAAAGACAAAATTTTCTGAAAATATTTCAGCTTTCACAATTCTGTCACAGTTTACTGTGAGGTTGTCCATTGAACGCGATGAGCTGTGTCAGAATTTGGATGAAGATATGTCAATAAAAGGTGGAATTAAAGCATCTTAAAGAAGAGCCATGAAGGCAAAAGAGATATATATCTGCTCAAGACAAGCACAATAGAGGAGGTAATTTGGATGTACAAGACTTTTCTTCTGTGACTTCATTTTAAAAAATGTAATTTTCATATGCGGTAATTAACTGTTGGATTTCAGTTTTTCCACATGGTTAACTCAAAAGAGAACTTGGCATCTGGTTCATGACAATTTTGATGATTTTCAACTACAAGAAAAATCCCTGTAAGTTGACTGGAACTCCGAGATAGTATTTAGTAATCTGAAACCAGGCAAATGTCAATTCATACTGAAAATCAAGTTAAAAGAGACAATATTTCTCTTTTATTATTATTTCTGTATAAATACATGGCAACTATGACTATGTGTAAGTACGTAGAAGGGATTGAGGTAGAGTAAATTTTTGAAAAATCTCAAACTTAACAACTGGATTTCCATCACAAAACACATTAGAAACACAATTACAACAATCATCACTTTCACTTCATTGTTATTTAGTATAACAAAATTATACTGAAAAAACTGGCTATGAAACTCACTGGAAATTATAATGTCTTTCTTAATTCATTTTTATAATAATAATATTTTACTCATGAATCTTTAATAATAAAATCTAGTTTAATAAAGTGTCTTTGGTTTGAATGTTCCAATATTTTCTTACTTTTTTCTTTTAATTTCTTTTTAAAATCACCAAAACAGCTATAAACTTCAAAATAGAGAAACCTATGACATTATTCTTTCTTTTCTGGCTTCTTTAGGATTATATAACTCATAGACTTAGACAACTAAATAATTTCCTGTTATTCATGGAGGTTTGGTTGATTGCTTGTTTTTTAATTTCCTCTATTTAATGTAGTAGATAACCTCCTATATACATTACATACTTTTTCATAATTTACTACATTAATTTAGTGAGACATTCTTAGTTTATGACAGTTGTGAAACATACAATGAAATTGCTGTTATTTACATTTGTAAAATAAAATAATTTCTTTTTTTCCCTGAACAAAATGTTTCTCTTTTCTTTCCCCTCATCTCTCAGAAGCATATAAAATGAGGTATTATAAACAAACTGAAATGAATAAAAAAATTGTTCTGATTTCTACATTAATCCTGAATAAATTCTTATGTTAGATTCTAATGTCAAGAAAAAAGAAAGAATATAAAATCATCACTCTACGTTCAAAATAACTTCAGTACAGATGGATACTACCAAATTACTCACATAACAAAAGCACAATAATACTAAACAATCTTCATTGCTTTGAATGAATAACAAACATACATAAATAGGTCACTGTCTAAGAAAGTTACTTGAAAATAATCTGTTAATCTATGACATAACTAATTTTAGAAAGCTTCTACCATTTAAAGTAAAATCAGAAATAGTAATACTCATGAGTATTTCAACACCAGGATAACCCATTTAGAGGGAGAAAATAAAATGCAGGTTTGCAAAATTTTCAAGTATGTTCACTATTTTAAGTCAACAGTTTCATTGGGAAGGAAAATTAAAGAAAAAGAAGAGGCAATTTTAAACTAGGAAGTTAAGTTAAATATGAAAATCCACAGTTATAAGCCAAAAGAATTTTGAGGAGTAAAATTATTGAAAGTATCAAAGTTTTAAGAAAAACAGAACCTTGTGGGTTGAGGGGTTTTTTTCCTTTCCTTTTTCTTTACTTGTTACCAATGGAATTTTTTCCCATTGTCTTACTAAGAAGCACCAATGGCTGGGTGCTTGAGACGATGGG
>WBMY01014273.1:11209-23740 GCA_013397315.1 Donacobius atricapilla
GGTTGTGCCGCCCTGGGGCGGCTCCGTCCCCCATTCCCGGGCTATTTCCGTCCCCCCTGGTATCCCCATGCCCGTGTTATCGTCATCGCCCGCGTAACCTCCCCGCGAGTAGTTCCCGACTATGGAGTATCTCCGTCTCGGGGGTACCCCAAAGCCCGGGTAACTCCAGACTCAGGTAGTGCCTCCTTGGGGTTTCTCTTTCTCCTTTTCCCGGAGTATTTCCGCCTCCCGGTACTCCGATCCCCGGGCTGTTTCCATTGCTCGCGGGGTGTTCCCATCCTCAGGGTACTCCCATCCCGGTCCCCTCGTATCCTGCGCGGGTCCCCGTGGAGCTGCGCTCCCTCAAGATGGCTGGGCTGGGGGCGGGCTGGCAGGCAGCAAAATGGCTGGGAGCTGCCCGGCATCCTCCACGATCCCTGCCACGAGGCTTACACAACGTGCCCTGGCCGGTGGGGCCGGGCTGCCAGCCCCGTGGGGGTCCCCGCTCCGCGGGGAAGGGGCTGCGTGTGGTTTCGGGGTGTCGCCGCGGCGGTGCGTGACTCAGTCCCAGTCCGCTCGCAGCCACCGCCACCATGACGCACCAACACCCCGCGCTGACGGCCGAGCAGAAGAAGGAGCTGTCGGACATCGCCCTGCGGATCGTGGCCCCGGGGAAGGGCATCCTGGCAGCCGATGAGTCCGTAGGTCAGTCTGGGGGGGAAAAATCTGTCCTGCCACCCATTTTCTCCACCCCGGATGGAGGCTGATGAGGGTGCTGGGTGCCTGCAGGGAGCATGGCCAAGCGCCTCAACCAGATTGGGGTGGAAAACACGGAGGAGAACCGCCGGCTGTACCGCCAGATCCTCTTCAGCGCCGACAGCCGGGTGAAGAAATGCATCGGGGGCGTCATCTTCTTCCACGAGACCATGTACCAGAAGGCTGACGACGGCACCCCCTTCGTCCAGATGATCAAGGATAAGGGCATCGTTGTGGGCATCAAGGTGTGGAGGGTGTCCTGGTGGGTTTGTGGGGTGCTGAGGGGGCTTGGAGGGTGCTGGTGAGGCTCAGCGCTGCCTTCCTCTCATTCCACAGGTGGACAAGGGTGTTGTGCCTCTGGCTGGGACCGATGGCGAGACCACCACGCAGGGTAGGTGCAGCAGGGACTGTGGGGTTTGCGGCTGCAGGGTTTGGGTCTGTAGGGTTTGGAGCCATGGGATTTGTGGCTGTGGGGCTGACGTGCTGCCCCACAGGTCTGGATGGGCTGTGGGAGCGCTGTGCCCAGTACAAGAAGGACGGGGCAGACTTTGCGAAGTGGCGCTGCGTGCTGAAGATCAGCGAGCACACTCCCTCCTCGCTTGCCATCATGGAGAATGCCAACGTCCTGGCCCGCTATGCCAGCATCTGCCAGCAGGTACGAGCCTGCTGCCATCTCCCCACAGGGTGGGCAGTGACCGGTAGGATGGGTATTGACTTGTGCGGGCAGGTATTGCCCCACGGGGGTGGGCACAGATCTGTGAGGCTCAGCACTGCGCCTGTGCAGTGGTGGTGATCCCTGGGGATCATCCCCAGTGGCTGGACATAACCTCTGTGTTGGGTAACACCTCGCGTGGGTGCACATGGGGCGCTACCCTGTGGCACAGGCATCACCCATAGGCTCAGGCATCGATCCGTGGTGCCAGGCATTGCTACGTGCACCTCACAGACATGGACATTACTCCATAGGGCCGAGAACCGACCCTCCCAGCGGGGGCATCCCCGCATGGGGCCGGGCATTACTGCCAAGAGGGCATTGAGCCTTGGGGCTGAGCACTGCTCCGCAGGTCTGGGCATTGTCCCCCGTAGCCACAGGGCTGAGGAATGCTCAGGGACATCGTTGTGATGGTATCTGTCTGCTCTGCTGTTTGCAGAACGGCATCGTGCCCATCGTGGAGCCCGAGATCCTGCCTGATGGTGACCACGATCTCAAGCGGTGCCAGTACGTGACGGAGAAGGTGAGTGGTGTGGTGGCAGCAGGGTGGGCACCGTGCTGTGCCATGCCATGCCAGGGGACAGGGGACCCCATGCTGCCTGTCCTCCCCAGGTGCTGGCAGCGGCCTACAAGGCACTGAGCGACCACCACGTCTACCTGGAGGGCACCCTGCTGAAGCCCAACATGGTGACCCCTGGGCACTCCTGCCCCACCAAGTACAGCCCAGAGGAGATCGCCATGGCCACTGTCACTGCTCTGCGCCGCACCGTGCCCCCAGCCGTGCCAGGTACCAGCCCTGGCATGTGGCAGGGACCAGGAGAGTGATACCCTGTGTCCCTCCCTCCCGTGCCATAACCCTGCTCTCCACAGGTGTCACCTTCCTGTCTGGGGGTCAGAGTGAGGAGGAGGCTTCCATCAACCTCAACGCCATCAACACGTGCCCGCTGGTGCGGCCATGGGCTCTCACCTTCTCCTACGGGCGGGCGCTGCAGGCGTCGGCGCTCAGCGCCTGGCGCGGGCAGAAGGACAACGCCGACGCTGCCACCGAGGAGTTTGTCAAGCGTGCAGAGGTGATGGGGGTGGCCCTCCTGGGTAGGGAATGCCAAGGGCTGGGGTGGTGGGGACATCGGGGACTGTGTGCCTGTGGGAGGAGGGGTGGCTGAGGACCGTGCCCCAGAGAGGAAACGCCAAGGGCCGTGCCCCTTAGGACAAGGGATGCCATGGTCCCCATGGAAGGGGCACAGTTGGGTCTCTCTGCGGGGACAGTGAGAGCTGTGTACCCATAGGGGAATGAGGGGTGACAAGGGCCACATTCCTGGGCTCTGCTCCCCAGGTGTCCCCATGATCTGGGGGACCCTGAAGGCTGCGTCCCCAGTGACTTGGGGACCTGGAGTGACACCCCAGCGTGACCACTGACCTTTCCTTCCCCCCGCAGGTGAATGGGCTGGCAGCGCTGGGCAAGTACGAGGGCAGCGGGGACGACTCGGGGGCCGCCGGGCAGTCCCTCTACGTGGCCAACCACGCGTACTGAGCCCCGGCCGGGCACCCCACCGGCCCCGGCCCCTGCCCCGCCCCCCTCCCTGCCACCGCTCACACCCCGCTTCCACCCCAGCCGCCCAGGGGAGCCGCCACGCGGGGAGGGGAAGGGGGGAGCACCCCGCGGGATGTCCGCAGATGGAATGGGGGGTCCGGCTCAGCCGGGCCCTGGGGGGAGCCACCCGGGGGTGCCCCTTTGGCCGGGGGCTCCGGCCGGGCCGTGAGGGGAGGAGGGCAGGCCGCGTGGGGGGCAGGAGGGGAGGCCTGGGGGTGCCCCCGCCCTGCCGTAGCTTTGCAGTCCTGGTCGCTGCCGCCCTTGGGGCGCCTGTGTTGTGTTCGCCGTGTGCACCCCGTGTACCAAAATAGCCTAACAACGAATAAATGGTAGAGACAGCGCTGTGCCGCCTCTTCCCTCGCCGCGGGGCACCCGGGAGCTCTTGGCCTCCCCGCCCCGCTCCGCGCCGCCGCCCGCTGCGGGCATCGCCGCCAGCGCGTTGTGATCACTTATGCAACGAGCTGTGCCGGGTCTCAGCCCGTCCGCACGCATCGTGAGGCTCCGTGAGCTTGGCAGGGGGTGGGTGGGATCCCCCTAAGGCGATGCGGCGGGTGAGGAGCTCCTGGTCCCCCTCTCCGTGCCCCGGTCCCGGTACTCGGGCGCTGCCCCGGTGCCCGCCGGCGACGCCACGCGTCCCTCCGCGGCACTCGTAGAGGTCAAGGCCCGCCTCCTCACGGCGCTACGCCCCCTGATTGGTTTAGCTGCCCGCCCGTCTGTGCCACAGCGCGGCGCCTGACGCGCCCATTGGCTGCGTTGGGTATTCTGAGCCCTGATTGGCTGTGCTGGTGCAGAGCACGCCCTCCCCGGCCGGGCCGGGAAGTGAGGATGGTGGCGGCGGCGGCGGCGATGGCGGCGGATGAGGCAGGTACTTGCGGGGGTGGGCNGTTGGGATGCTCGGCGTTTGTGCGCTGCCTCCCGCCTTCCCCATCCCGGGTCCCGGGGAGCCGAGCTGGTGCTGAGCGCTGTCCCCGCAGAGCGGGCGCGGGGCCGGCGCGCCGCCCTGTCCTTCGCGACCATCGCCGTGGTGCTGGGACTGCCGCTGTGGTGGAAAACGACCGAGACCTACCGCGCTGCCCTGCCCTACGCGGACATCGATGGGCTCGGCCAGCAGCCGGTGAGCGCCGGGCGGGCCCGGGGGCGGCGGCTCTGGGGGCTCGGGAGCCCGGGCTGACGCTGCTCCCGTGCAGGTGCAGCTGGTGGTGCCCATGGCCGTGGTCTTCTGCCCGGGCTCGGTGCCCGGGGACCTGCCGAGGCCGCTGCCCTTCAGGGACGTGCAGGAGATGGAGATTTCCGTGAACCGTGAGAGACCCCCTTGTCTCTCCCTGCCCCGTCCGCTCCTCATGGCTGGCCCCATTCACCAGCATCATCCTGCCCTGAGCTGGCAGTGCAGGGAGCAGGGGGTGGGAGGGTCCAGGAGCTGCAGGGAAGGGAGCAGCTCCATAGCCTGGAGATGGGGACGCTGGAGCCCTCGGAGGGTGGGATGTGCCTGGCTGGTGTGGGGCTGTCTCACTACCAGCGTGGAGCGGTGATGCTGCGTCCCATAGTGGTTCACCCCACTGGAACCCAAGGGACCTCATGCTGTGTGTCCCCCTGGGGTTGTCCCTTGTCCCCATGAGCGCCGGGCTCCTGTGAGGGGCCGGGGATCAGCAGATGCACTCGGATTTTCTGTACCTGCAGTGAGAACCAGCGTTACGTCCCGCTATGAGATGCGCTATCGCAGCACCACGGGTCAGGAGGAGGCAGCACTGGCTGCGGCGACCGCACGAGGTATTGGAGCAGTGAATTGCTGGGGAGCTCTTTTTCCTGAGGCTGGATGAGCAGAGGACACACTTTGCTTTGTCTCAGAGTGAGATAGGGATTGGAGTGAAATTCCCAACTCTGCCAGTGCTTCCATCTTCCCCAGAGGCTGATGCTGCTCTGCACCTGCTGCAGGACACCACCTTGGGCTCTCTGACCATGTATGTGGTCCCTGAAACCTCCTCTCTCCTGCCTCAGGTAGGGAGCAGCACCCTGTGATGCCAACCTCTGCGTGCTTCACCCCAGGGAGGTGGCACCTGTCACAGGTGGCACTGCCGTTCTCAGGGCGCTGCTCCCAGCCCTCACCCCGTCCCTTCCCCAGGGCATCAATGTGTACGTGGGGAAGCACCGCAGCGCCCTGGTGAGGGCTGCGAGGAGCCTGGCTGCCCTGCAGGCCCGGCTCCGGGAGGTGACACAGGTGATGTCCTTCACGGCCAGCTCCATCGCCGCCGCCCTCTCGGACCGTGTGCCCGACGGTCAGCTCAGCCCCGACGCACGGCGGAACCTGAAATCCAGCCTGGGTATGGATGTGCCCTCCATCCCTGTTCCCTGGCCTCGGGAAAGCCTTCTGCTCCTGGGGAGGATCCCATTCCTGCTTTACTTGTAGCATCCCTGGATGTCTTCTGGGCTAACAGACCCCTTTGCCTGTAGCAGTTGTTCTGGGCTAGGGTTGTGCTGCGATTGCTCTGTTGGTGTCATCCCACACTGGGGTGGGCCAGGGAGGAGGGGACAGGCCCTGCTGCTCTTGGGAGCTCTTGTCACGACCTCGGTGGCTCACAGGCTGCGGTTGCTTGCAGGGTATGAGATCACCTTCAGCCTGCTGAACCCTGACCCCAAGTCTCACACTGTGGACTGGGACATTGAGGGGGCTGTCAACCGCTACGTGAAGCCTGTCCTGGACAAACTGAGCTTGGTGGCCAACTTTTCTGTGGATTCACAGGTGAGGGCTGGGAGAGATGGTGGGGAAAGCCCAGCCCTGCCCTCCCTGGGATGTGCTTCTCTGCCAGCCACGTGTCCCTTGTGTGCCTGCAGATCCTGTACTACGCCGTCCTAGGAGTGACACCACGCTATGACAAGGAGTCCTCCAGCTTCCTCCTGAGTGCCCACAGCCTCCCACACGTCATCAACCCCGTGGAGGCCCGGCTGGGTGAGCACCATGCTCGTGGCTCACTGGGGTCTGTCCCATAGCACCGTGGCTCCCTTTCTCTCCAGCCCATGTGAGAGCTGCTGGGGTGGCTGTGAAAGAGGAGCTGGGCTGTGGGCTGCTCTTGCTGTCTCTGCCAGCCACAAGAGGCACTCTGTCCTTCTGCAGGCTCCAGTGCTGCCTCACTCTACCCCGTGCTGAACTTCCTGCTGTATGTGCCAGAGCGCTCCCACTCCCCTCTGTACATCCAGGACAAGGATGGAGCCCCAGTGAGCACCAACGCCTTCCACAGCCCTCGCTGGGGTGGCATCATGGTATGGGAACCATGGGGGTGCTGGCAGTGCTGGGACAAGGTGGGGGCTCCCTGTTCCCAGCTAGTGGCCCTGAGGCCCCAGCTATGCCTTGCTGACAGGTTCTTCTGCAGGTTTACAACGTTGAAGCCCCTGCTTCCCCCCAAGCCTCCCTCCCTCTGCATGTGGATGTGGACATGGCACGAGTGATGGAGGTTTTCCTGGCCCAGCTCCGGTGAGGATGTGCTCTTCCCTCCCCAGGCCTCTGTGGAGATCAGTGGGGTCAGAACAGGCTGTACCCCAACAGCTGGTTCATTCCTCCCTCCCTGGTCTCGGGGAGGCTGAGGGTGGCTCTCTGTGGCCTTCGAGGTGCTGGCTACTGGCCATTGCTGCTCTGTGGCCAGGGATGCTGGCACGTCTCCCATCTCCTCAGGTAGGAGGCTTGGCTTATCCATGCCACACATCCAGAAGGCAATTAGGCAGGACTGGGACTAAACACATCAGGGAAGAAGAGCAGGGAGCTCATGGGAATGCAAAGCTTGTGATGTTGAGCTGGGACCATCCCTTCTACTCCCAGGTTACTCTTCGGGCTGTCTCGGGAAGAGGTGCCCCCCGAGTTCCTGCTGGAAGGCCCAGGGAATGAGGGGCTGGCTGACTGGGAGCTGGACCACCTGCTCTGGGCCCACACTGTGGAGAACATCGCCACCGTGTCCACCACCCTGACCTCGCTGGCCCAGCTCCTGGACAAGATCGGGAACATTGTCATCAAGGATGATGTTGCCTCTGAGGTAGGGCTGGGGCACCCTGAGGTGGGGAGCAGCGGGGGCTGAGTGTCCCTGTCGCCCTCACTGGCCAGGGACTGACCCTTGGTGTTCCCACACAGGTGTACCGGGCAGTGGCCTCAGTCCAGAGCGCTGTGAGCAAGCTGTCCCTGGGCCACCTGCACGCAGCTTTCCAGGCCAGCAAGGAGGCCGTCACCTCCTCGGAGAGGGCCTTCTTTGACCCATCTCTCCTCCATCTCCTCTACTTCCCTGACGACCAGAAATTTGCTATCTACATCCCACTCTTCCTGCCCATGGCTGTCCCAATTCTCCTATCCCTGGCCAAGATTGTCCGGGAGACCAGGCTGCGTAAGAAGGAGCCCACCAAGATGGACTGAGCGAGCCTTGGGGCTGTCCCCACCTCGTGGGGTGTTGTTGTCACAGACTCATGGCCCAGAAAGGCACCCCAGGGCCAAACCTGGCTGCCTGGCTTGGGTGTGCCTGGGCCAGGATGCAGGAGTGGGAAGAGAGGCTGCTTTGGGAAGTGGGAAGGGGTCTCAATTTGGGTGCTGAGCCCTCCTGCACCTACAGAGGCAGAGAGGGGAGGGAGGGTGCTGCCTTTGTGCACCCCCAGCCTGGTACTGTATTCAGAAGCTGCTGTGTAAATAAAGAACCCCCCGTTCTGTGGGGGGCTGACGTGGGGCTGTGTGAACCTCCTTTAACCTTTTGGGGGGTACCTATTGCCCTGCCTCCCGCTGGCCCAGCTTTCCTGCCCCCGCTCCATTGCTTTATGGGGTCTGGCTGATGGGTGTTTAGCCAAAAATACTTAGTTGGAGAGGGGGGGGACAGTTCCTGGGGCCCAGTTCCTCCCGTCCATGGGTGCAGAGCCCCCGGGGGCAGCTCCTCCATTGTGTGCCGGTCTGAGGGTGGCCGAGGCGGGGGTCTCTGCGCTCCGGGCCAGGTGTGGGGTCTGTCCCCGCCTCACCTGCGCTCCTGGGGGGGGCTGTCCCCCATGGCGGGGGGGTTCGCAGGAAGCGGGGGGGGACCTCCAGCAGAAAGGGTTTGCCCCGAGCCCCCGGGAGCAGCGCGGGGGGAGCNCCGGGGGGCTTTTCCTGGGGGGAAAAGGGCAGCCGGTCCTTCTCTCCGAGGGGTCTAAACCGGGGGGAAAGGAGGAAGCGTTCCCCCTTTCGAGGGGGCTAAGCCAGAGGGAATAGGGGAACCGATCCCTTCTCTTCCCGAGGGACAAGAAGTGGGGATGCAGCACCGCAGGGGACAGAGTCCGCACCGGGATGTGGCACCCCGGGCGGCTGGGACCATCGAAAGGACAAGGGAATGCCCGGGGCTGGGGATGCAGCCCCCCAACTCTGGTCGGAGGTCGGTGTTGGGATGCTCTTGGCTGCTCTCCCCATCACCCGTTCCCCGTGCCTGCGCCCCAGGTGGAGCCTCCCACCCTGTGCCCACGGCAGGATCCCTGACCACAGCATGGGGGGGACTTCATAGCGGCCCCCCATCCCGGTTTCCCTCTCTCCAGTGTAGCACCCGTGGTCCTGAGGGCATCTTGGAGGCAGTGGGTGGGAATGTGCGGCTGGAGGGGCTGTTGTGCCTGGCAGGAAAGCTCGGGACAGCAGCACACAGGGCTGGGGAAAGGCCAGGACGGGAGGGAAGGGCTTCACAGTGATAGAGAGCAGGTTTAGATTAGATATTAGGGAAAAATTCCTCCCTGGGAGAGTGGTGGGGCCCTGACACAGAGAAGCTGTGACTGCTCTATCCCTGGAAGTGTTCAAGATGAGGCTGGACAGTGCTTGGAGCAGCCTGGGCTGGTGGAAGGTGTCCCTGGCCCTGGCAGGGGGTTGGAACCAGATGGTCTTTAAGGTCCCCTCCGAAACAAACCATTCCATGGGAATGCGTGTGCCTCAGGCCAGCCTGGCCTCAGCGATGCCCAGGGACAGTCTGCCCTGGTGTCCCCAGAAGTCCTTTTTCCATGTCCTAGGACCTGTGGGTTGTCTGTCTGGGCTGGCCTGGGGTCTGGCCGTGCCCGCTGTGCCTCGCAGTGCTCTGTGCTCAGTGCCCTCCAAGCCAGCTCTGTGTCACCAGCTAGGGCTGTGACACAGAGCCCTGGAGAGGAAGGATGTGGCTGTGGGTGCTGGTGCGTGCCCTTATCCCCGTGGGGCTGCTGTGTGAGCAGGATGGGAGGAGGACAGCCCGGCAGGGACTCGTGTCAGCCCTCAGGAAGGGCTTACAGAGCCTCCCGTGAGAGGGGCTGCTGTTGCTGGGGACCCTTGGGTCCCCTTCCGTGAGCTGAGCTGCTCTGCTGGTGCAGCTGCGTGATTCACTGCCCAGGCCCAGAAATCCCCTGCCTGTGGCAGGGAGAGCCACGCAGCAGGCACTGAAGCATCCTGCCAGCATCCTCAGTTGGATGGTGAATGCAAGCAATGGCTGTGGGCTCACTTCATGGCAGGCTCTGTGTCCCTGCCCTCGCCAGGGCAGGCTGGAGGGGACAGGGCCACCCCACAGCCTTGCTGTCACCTCGTGTGGCAGCAGTGGGGATGGATGGTGCCTGCTCTTGGCGAGCTCCTGCCTTCCCAGGGAGCAGGGAAGGCTAAGCTGGTGAGCCAGGCTTGGAGCAGAGCTGGTTGCTGTCTGCCTCTTGCAACCCCGGGTCACAGTGCTCTGGAGCACAGGGAGGATGTGAAAGGCATGAAAATGTTGTGTTCCCCTTCTGCTACGAGACTTGCTGGTACCAGGGGTGCAGATGGGTCATGCTAAACAGAGCCAAGTGCTGTGATGATGTCCCAGGCTTGCCATGGGAAGTGCTTCCTGTCCTGCTGGATGTGTGGGAGCCAGGAAATGCTCTCCACACCTGAAACCCTCCGTGAGTTTGAGGATAGAGGTAAACAGTACATCCATGTTGAGCATATTTTGTCTTATCACCCAGGAACACTTCGCAGCTCCCCTTCTCAAGCTCAGTTTTCGTCCTGGTGGGTTTAACAGAAAGCAAAGAATATTTTTCGGATCTGTAACACCTAATGATTATTTGGGGCATTCTATGACATTTGCTCATTTCTACACCCTTAAAAACAGATGGCCAAAAATAGCAATATGAAGCTGTTCCACTCTTCTGCTTCAGGTAGGGGAGGAGGAAGGACAAGGCTGTGGGAGAGAAGTTCACAGCTGCCCCAACCTTTTGGACGTTCTGAGTGTCGGAGACCATACCCTGTTACAGCAATTTTGCCTTTCACGGTTTGAAGTTGAAGGAGGAGTTGGTGATGGGGCTGCAGCAGAAATGTCCTGGTGCCCTGGATGCCCTTTGTTGCTCCAGAGGATAATCCATCTTTATCCACACTCATGGGCCAGTAGTAGCACGGCAGCTTACACTGTCAAGGGACTGCGTTAAACTGTCCTGCCTGGGGCCTGGGGAGGACTGGCCATGTTTTAGGGCTGCTTCATCAGCCAAAGCCCAGCAGGGCTTGGTACCACAGGAAGGTGTGTTTTAGGAATGCTCACACCAGGAGCAGGCTGTGTGTTTCTGGGCAGCCTTCCTGGTGGTGGAGGGAGAGGTGGAATTCTGACTGTAGCACAGAATGGTTTGGATTGGAGGAGACTGTAAAAACCGCCTTGTTCCAACTGCCTCACCAGGAACAGGAGCACCTTCCACTTAGATGAGGTTGCTCCAAGCCTCATCCAACCTTTCCTTGAACTCTTCCAGGGATGGGGCAGCCACAGCTTCTCTGCCCTACCTGTGCCAGTGCAGCCTGACAGGGAAAAAAAACCTCAGCAGCCTGACAGGGAAAAATTCCTCCCTAATCACCTTTGCATCAGGCAGCACAGCTGGACTCTGCCCTCCCAGTTGGTGCAGCTGCCCGAATGTGATGTGGCTGGGGGGGTGGCGAGGCAGGATGTGGCTCTGTGGGCAGCCACAGGAGCCAGCTGGGCTCTGCTCCTAATGTGCTTCTAATAAGCTTAACTGGGGAGTTGTGTGAACTGCCCTGCACGTTCTGCGTCCTTCCAATGTGAAATTCCCTGGCAGCTCGGGTCCCACGACGTTTCCGGGCACGCTGGGGTCCAGCCTGGCGGATCTGGGATGCTGCCCTGGGATATCTGGGCCCTCTGGCCAGGCTGGCTCTGGCGCTGCTCCAGCTGGATCAGGTGTAAAGGGGAGAGAACCATTTCCTTTGCAATTAGCGAGATTTGTCACTCGCTCACACAACTGTGGTTGGGAAAAGCGGAAAAAGCTCATGACGTGATTAATTTAAGATTAGCAAAGGAGTGGGGCAGAGCTCAGTTCAAATTGCAATTAATTACTGAGGCAGCCAGAGGATCCGAGGAGTCAGATGTGTAACAAAAGACAAGCTCCAGCCTCTGAGGCTGCCCTGTTTATCACCTGCACACTTTGTCTGTAATACCAGATCAAATCTTACATTCTAAGTTTTATTCTAACACTGATTTTAGCGAATCAAGGGGTTTAATCATTGATTGCATGCTTGGAAACAGTTTCAAAACAAGCCCTAAAAATAAGAAACACACACGTAATCATTTCTGAAAGTAATCTCTTCCTCGAGCTGTCACTTGGGATTTCTCTGAGACTTCTCTAGGCAGCTTTAGCTAAAGGCCAGCTTGGCACCGGGCTGCCTCAGTGGGTTAGGCAGGCCAGACCCTTCTTGGGGGACTTTCATACCAGTTTCCTGCAGTTGATTAAAAAAGAAAACCAAATAAACCAATTCCCTGCCCTCTGCCTCAGCAGTTCAAGTCCTGTAAAGCTAAACCATCCAGGATCCGTGTTCAAATCTATTTCTAAATCCACGGGGTTTGGATAGGCAAGAAGAGAGGGAGGCACTAATAGGAATGTGAGGCAGATGTGCATGAATCCATCTTCAAAGCCGCTCCTGGACCATGACTTCCCTCCCCAGTTAATGGGGAGAATGTATTTTACTAGGAGCCCTGAGGAGCTGTGGGTGTCTGCGAGGTTAATAAATCCCTGTTCTGCCATGTCCGGGGCTGTGATGTGTGGCTGTGTTTTGATGTGCTGATTTCTTGTTGCAGAGCTGTGCCAAGCTGCTCTCCCCACGACCCTTCCCTCAGCATCCCCCGCAGGCTGTGAGCTTTTCCAGGGCTCTGTGTTTCCCAAAGTTTCACTGTACAATATGGGCTGTTAGGATTCCCAGGGGCAGCGCACATGGGGTGTGTGTGTGATGTGGGATTCCTCCTTCTCCTGAGGTTGCGGGTTTGGGCCATCCCTGGTGGAAATGGCAAAGAGGAAAGCTGAGGGAGTCAGCCTGAGGGTCTTTGGCAGAGCTTGGCTTTGGCTCAGCCCAAAAATAGCTGATTTAGTTGATGTTGTGCATGTGGTTTCAGACTTTGAATGCAATCTGTGTGAAAAGGGGGCAGGAGAAAGTGTTTGGGTGCCTTGGAAATGGGGGAAGAGCAGCTCCATCCACAGGCTGCAGGGCTGTGATCAAATTAATTGTGAGAGGGTGAAGTCTGGAAAGCTCTAGCTAAAATCA
>WBMY01014273.1:23767-48280 GCA_013397315.1 Donacobius atricapilla
AAAAAGATGAGCAGGCTGCCACAAAAATCAGAGCCTGGTGAGCTGTGCAGTAGGACTTGGCAACTGGGGCTCTGGGGACCTTAGGATGTTCCTCAGCCTGGAGCCTCCTGGCCTAAATCCCTCTGCTTCCTTGACAGTAAATGTGCTGCTGTGGAAAAACCACTGTGGGATCCTTCTGGTGCAGGATTTTCCCTCTGGGACGCTGCAGCAGCCTAATTCCAGAGCTGGGTCAGAGGGCAGCTGCTTCCCTCCCCTGTCTTTGTTTCTCCAAACCCCATGGTTTGGGTGGGAGGGATCTGTTTTACAGGAGTAAATCCTGTTTCCAGGCTGGCTTGGTTGCACAGGGTTTGAGCTGCTGAGGCAGAGGGCAGGGAAATGGTTTATTTTTTCCTTTAACTGAAGCCCGGTTGTCTGAGCAGGTGTATCAATAGCACCTGAAACCTGCCCTGCCTTCCCCTCAGGTCCTGCTCCGTGTCCTGCGTCACTGCTCAGCCTCTTCGCAGGGTCCGGGCTATTTTTGCTTCCTCCTGAGACTTTTCAATCTGATAATCTCCTAATCTCCAGCTCCTGGCAATTCCCCTGCAGTTGTCTTGGCTTTATACCTGGCTTATGTCTTGGGAGTTGGCTTCAAAATAGCTCCTGACCTTGTTGGTTAATGCATGTTAGGAAATAGGCCTGCATAACTCCAGGAGCCTTCTCATCCATTCCCTAAATCATTGTTGTCTGTGTCGGGGAGAGAAATTCCTGTTACAACTCACTGCTGTTGTCTCAGTCTCTTGTACAGCGTCCTTCTGATTTACACCCATTTCCAGGACCAGATTTTCAGTTCTTTCTTACCCTGGGTGCACTCTGCTTTCCTTAGCGGGCTCTTGAGGCCTTAAAATAGAGCTGCCCCATCTGAGATTAGACTCTGATGAGCACAGAAATATCCCTGATGTCTGTGAGAGGGGACACGTGCTTCCTCCTGATTGCAGAGATGGAGAAGGGTTCTTGAAGGGAGAAAAACAAAGAGTGTGAATCCTATTGCCCGTGAACTTGTGATTAAAATGTGCCTGGTGAGGTGGTTGCAAAGGAAATTTGGAAATGTAGGATCAAATTTTAGCTGTCTGTGATGAGGATCAAACCTGATCTCATATATTTAAATGACAGGGAGAGGTCCACAGGAGACAGTTCCTCTGTTTGCTTTCCTGTGTTATTTAGCACTGTATTATTCCTCACCTTTTGTGCTCCTCTGTAACACCAGCTGCTAAAATACGCACCTGGAATGGTGCACCTGGGTTCAGGACATGCCAGTGTTCACAGGCAGTGCCTGCTGGCATTGTCCAGGCTGCTCTGCTGGTTTATTTTGCAATCCTGGTTGGGTTTGGGCGGGCAGGAAGGTTTCCTGGATAAAAGCTGTCTCTTCCCTGGATTAGGCAGTAGAGGAATCACCTCAGAGCTGTACCAGGGGAAGGAGCACCTGCTGATTCTGAGAGCAAGGCTAGAGACCACTGAACTGTTTGGGGTCACTTTGGGATCACTTTTTCCTACAAAGGGAATTAGAGAATTTGTGAAGGAAATAATTGAGCCAGATTCAGGAAGCCAGTCACCTCTGCTGCTTCCTCAGACCACCACAGTGGTGTTGGCTGTGATCCAAACTCTTCACAACTGTGACAGGTCTTGAGATAGAAATTGTCTTTGAAAGTGGGGAGTTGCAGATCTTTGGGCACGATCCAGAGGTTATGGGAAGGAAGCTGGAGAGGCACCATCAGGAATGGTGGTGTGTGAGTGGCAAGTGGCTGCTAATACCAGGGGAATTGTTTTCAGGAAGGGTTTGGGAATAGAGGTCTGGGACATGACAGTTCCCTGCGCTTTAGGAAAGGGTAGGAAGTACGCCTCCTTTGTGACCTTTTTTTTGCAGTATTAAATGTGAGTATTTTAGCATAAGAACCAGTCTGTTGGGTTTTCCATGGCAGTGCTGCTCTGTCTGTGCCTTCACCCTTAAATCAGGTGAGTATTGACGGCGCAGGGACACACCATGATGGTTCAGGCATTAACAGGGAAACAGCACAGCCTCCTTCAGGGGAAGTTGAAGAAACAAGAAAATATTCTGTCCTGAGAGACCAACCCACCATTCTCTGTAAGAATCCCCTCCGTGGAGGCTTGATCTGCCTCATTCCCAGCTAAAATAACCACGGCTGCTGCCTGCCTTCCCCAAATCGTGGCGACGGTGAATTAGGATAAGGGAAGCAGATGATACATTTAAGTGAGTCACGGAAGTGTGGGCAACTGGGCCCTACAGTAATTTAAAAATAAGTGTGTATGTGATGAGATTAGCAAATCTGACAGTGCTCAGCTAAGCAGAAGGATCTGCCAATTGCGAGCAGCCCATTCCCAATAAGACCTTCCAGTGCAGCCGCAGGCTCCAGTTACGAGTGGGGGGAAAAAAAACAGCACGTGGCTACTTTGATTGATTTTTGAACAGGAATAGCAGAAACAAATGTAATACAGACTGAGAGGAATATATATTCCTCTGGGTTTTTTTCCTTTCTAGGAGACTGGGCACTGCCAGAGGAGGAAAAAACCCACTTGATTGCAGCATTCTGGCAGCTGATCTTCCCGGATGGCATCCAGTTGTACGTTGGCATGCTGATTAAAAGAAAACCCAAACAACCAAAAAAAAAAACCAAAAAACGGGTTTAAAATATCATCAGGGCAAAAGGAGCTGGAAAATAACAGTGTAGGGGTGCAAGCATCAATGAGCAGGAGCCTGGTGGGGATTCTACCCGGGGTTTACTCCTCTTTGGAGGCTCTGCTTGGCTCTCCTCTGCTCCAGATGAGTCATGGACACTGTTACTGCAGCAACGCTGCTGCCAAGGAGGGGGGTAAAGCTGTTGCCATGGTGCTGGATGGGCAGGAATTCTGCAGGAGTAGAAACACTTAATAATTAACTTGCAGACAAACGTGGCTTCAGATTTGCCAGCGTGCTCCAGGGAAGGTGTCCTGGGCTCCCAGGCAACTGCTGCCTGTTCCCAACAGCCTTCCCCGGGAACAGCCAGTGGCCATGGGCCTGGGAAGGGGAAGCTGCGCTCTGGGAAGCTGTGCCTGCTTCCATCAGTTCGTGTTTTGCATGCTGCTGCTCGGAGCTGGGAAGTTGTGGGACGGGTTAGGAATCGGGATGGCTGATGTGTCAGAGCCTAAAATCACGGTGTAATTGCAGGACACCTCCCTGAGGAATGCTAAACATCAGGGCCTAAGGCGAGGGCTGGGTTTAAATTCATGTCTTGTCTTCTTGGCTACTGTTAAAGACGCGAAGAAGATTTTTGTGCAGTTTTTGGGATATTTGACCAAACACGGGCTTGTGTTTTCTTGTGGTAGTAAAAAGGTCAAGCTTTTAGCTTGCTCTTCCTGACAGCGTGGGTGCTGGTGTCAGTTTTTCCTTGTGCTGTGTTGATAGGGAAGGGAAAATCCCTGCCAAATGCCAGGGATGCTTTGAACACTGTCCTCTCTCTGAACACCCATTTATAGAATTGTAGAATCTCGGTCTTTTGGCTTAAGAGGGACCTTTAAGATCATTCTCTTCCATCCCCTCTGCCATGCAGGGACACCTCCCTCTAGACCAGGTTGCTTGAAGCCCTATCCAGCCTGGCCTTGAGCACTTCCAGGGATGGGGCATCCACAAAGTCTCTGGCATTCCTTTGAGAATTCACCATATGGGGTTGTTGGAGAGAAGTAAAACTGTCCAGGGAGAACATTTAACACCTCTGTTCCTTGAGCTGAGTTTACTTGGACGATTCTCCAAGTTCTAGAGATTTGGAAGGAATAAAAGGCTTCCAGGAAAGTGCTGGTGCCAGGTGTTGGTGCCCAGGAGCTCAGAAGTCTCTCACAGTGGTCCTGGATTTCTTAGACCTGTGCTGAAGTTGGGTTGGCATGGGCAGGTCTGAGTTCTGAGCACTTGTAACTTTTTTTTTATGTAGCCAGTGACTAAGCCTCAGGTGGATGGATTTGTTGGTGTTTCAGAAATAGAAAATGAGACAGAAATAAGCGATTAGCTCAGATTAACACCAGGAATTAGTAGCTGAGAAAGTGCTTCGAGTTAGAATGTTAAAGTATTATTTTCACCTTGGAACCTCCAGAACCAGTCTCCTACAACAATCAAATGTGCTGTTGTTTGAAAGCTGACCTGGCTGTCTGCATAGAGCATTTTAGATTTGTCAGGGTAAAGTAAATTATTGGAGATGCTTTCAATCTGTGCTGTATGTGCTCCTTCCCCAGGGACGAGGATGATTCCTGTGCCAGGAGCTGGCTCAGGGCACAGCAAGGCTCAAGGCCAAAACTGTGGGGATTTTAGCAGTGGAATCCTCATCCCTGGAAGTGTTCGAATGGCCTGTGGATGTGGCACCTGGGACATGGTTTAGTGGTGAGCACAGCAGTGCAGGACGAAAAGTTGGACTTGATGATCTTAAAGGCCTTTTCCAAATTTTGTGATTCCATGACTTTCTCTCAAAGATGCCCAAAGCAGGGAAGGGCTCTGCTCCATGTTTTCCTAACACAGGGAAAGACTTCAGCATCATTTTCAGTGCTGAGGAAAACAAGCCCTGGTGTGGGATGAGCATCGGTGGAGAGAAGAGGCCACCCTTTGTCTGCAGAGGGCTGGAGCAGGGAGGTGGCACAGGGGAGGAGACTCCTGTTCCAGTTAAGTGCAGTCGGCTTAGTGCTCCCAAAGCTGCTTAGCCCTCACATTCTGCCACAAGGCAGTTTTTAAAACAGGCAAAGCCTCTTAACACTGGAAAGGCTGGGATTTGGTGGAGGTACTGATGAGTCTCAATACCCCGGGAGGAAATGGATGCAGAAGTTACTGGCACAGGGTTGGGAAAAGGTGATGGCCTCCGTGTGATGGGGGAGAGAATTCTTTCCCCTGTCCTGTGGGAGCAGGGCAGCGTGAGCCTCCAGAACTGAGACTATCTTCAGAGACATCAGTTTTGAATTAAAACAGGCAGTAGTGGAGATGCATTTAGGATGCTCTCGCTGCTGGTGTGGCCTCCAGAGAACAGCCAGAAATTCCTGGTATTTCAGGGCAGCCTTCATTTAAATTTGCTTCCCCTTGCAGATTACTTGTGCACTCCAGAGGAAAATGTTTACAAGATAGACTTCACCAGGTTCAAAATCCGGGACATGGAATCTGGCACAGTCTTGTTTGAAATCACCAAGCCAGCAGCTTCAGGTGAGTGCACACACAAAATAAAGTTTCCATGAACAAATGCTGTCTTTTGCCTTTCCCCACTCCTTTTACTCCATACAGTTCCCAAAAGTAGCAGAATCTGTCCACTGCAGGAGGGCTGGAGCCCCATCTTGCAGCAGGAATGTTTCTCAGGTGTCTCTTAGTACCAACAGGGTGAGCAGAGCTGGCTGCTGCTGCGCTCTTCCTGTTGCCATCTGTGATGGGAAGGGACAGATGGATGTTGTAAACAGGAGCAGGGGAGGAGGAGGAGACCACTGGGTGCCTTTTTTCTTGTCTGTTCATCAGTTTGTGCCCCCTGCACATAGTTGAGCTGTTAGTTTAACATCTCTCACTGAGGAGTGAGGAAAATGGTATTTCTAAAAGGGAGAAACTGCCAATGGACGAATTAAACAAAAGGAACATTGGCCCTTTTCTTTTTTTTTTTTTGTTTAATTAATTTTAAGGTGTAATTTGTAAGTATCCAAGTGTTGCCTGTTGCTGGTGGTGATAAAAACCCAGGGCAACTGTTCTTTTCCTGGCCAAGCACTTTTAACCCTTCCCCAGCTGGCTGCAGGTGAAAGGAAGTTTTCTGTAGCTTATAGGTAGCAAACCAAGCATGCTAAGGGGAAATGGCTTGTTCAGAGTCACTCTGCAGTCCTGACCTGAGGCAGGAGCAGTAGATGAGGAATAGAAATCCAGAAGATAAGAAATCACTCAAACCAAAGGGCCATCCTGCAACATTCCATCTCTGAGTGACCAGTGGTGGACACCTCAGGACAGGACGAGGGTGAGCTCAGCGCCAGAGTGGTTTCCTGGCTTACGTGGCTCAAGAACACCACCACAAGCACTTCCCCTGAGTTTCTGGTTCTCAGGCAGCTCTGACAGAGCTTTCTTTGGGCCTTTGCAGAGCGGGAGCACAATGACAGGAAGGACGTGGACCCCAACGCCGGACGCTTCGTGCGCTATCAGTTCACCCCGGCCTTTCTCAGGCTGCGGCAAGTGGGAGCCACGTGAGTAACTCCCCCTCTGCTACTTGGCCTGGCACAGAGAACAACTGAAATCTCAGGGAAAAGAAAACCCCATCTCTCCCATGTTCATCCTGCCAGGAAGTTGTTTGAACAAGAGGCTTTTTCATTTATTCTGAGGGTCTCCAAGCCTCTTGCCTTCTCCGTCCCTTTAGGCTGTTTAGTCAGTGGCAGGCCTGGTGCTGAAGATAAAAGAGGCAAAATAAAGTGGGAAGACTGTCTAAAGAAAAGAAAGCTCTGGGGAGACCTTAGGGCACCTTCTAGTGCCTGAAGGGACTCCAAGAGAGCTGGAGAGGGACGCCAAGGGACCTGGAGTGACAGGACACAGGGAATGGCTTCCCAGTGCCAGAGGGCAGGGTTAGATGGGATATTGGGAAGAAATTGTTCCCTCTGAGGGTGGGGAGGTCCCAGTGCAGGGTGTCCAGAGCAGCTGTGGCTGTTCCATCCCTGGAGGTGTCCAAGGCCAGGCTGGATAGAGCTTGGAGCAAGTTGGGATAGTGGAAGGTGTCCCTGCCCATGGCAGGGGTGAAATTGCATGAGCTTTAAGCCCTTTGTCTAATGCTGTGGTGTGTCTCTGTAGAATGCTTTAAGTAATAGAGGAAACAATAATTTGATTGGTGCTGTTGCTTTATATTTTTGGCTGCTTTTTTTCCCCCCCACCCAGAGCTCTCTTCTGCTTTTCAGGAATGGTGCAGAACTTATTGAAGCAAAAAGCTCACATCAGTTTTACCCTTCTTTTTCAGGGTGGAATTCACAGTAGGGGACAAACCCATTAATAATTTCCGTATGATTGAGAGGCACTACTTCCGTGACCAGCTGCTGAAAAGTTTTGATTTTGAATTTGGCTTCTGCATCCCCAGCAGTAAAAATACTTGTGAGCACATCTATGAATTCCCTCAGCTCTCGGAGGATCTCAGTAAGCTCTTAATTATAAACTTTCATTTCTGGGTTGTCACACCATGATGTTCATCTGAGGTGGTTTGGGGGAGCCCTTTCTTAAAAGCTGTCTCTAGAGAGTGGGTTGGGTAGAATAATTCATCCTTTTATATCTGTGTTAACACTGATTTTGTTTTCTAATAGGATGTATCTCATCACACACCAGGCAGTTGCTTTTTTTTAATTCATAAAAGGGAAGCTTTGGTATCAAGGAGAAAAAAAGATAATTGTGTTATAAAACAAGCAAAAAAATGAGATTAAAAAGACATACAATAAATGGATAACTTAAATGTTATGATCTGTTTTAATGTTTGATGTGCTGTATTGTGAGCTTGAGAGGTTTTAGTATGAACATAACTTTTATTTTCCTTGTCTCTCCCAAGACACAATAGCACAAGCACTAAATCTCTGTGATCTTCCTCTTTACAACCCTTAATTGTGTGTGTCAGCACTAATATTACAGTCTGTGGAAAATACAGAGAGGCCCTGCTGTCAGACCAGAACAATTATACTTTGAGTTTGCTGTCTTATCACTGTTTTTAAAAGCAAAACTAAAAGAACCCCAACCCAAAATGTAATGGGTTCTTGTTCTGAGGTCCTCTTTATATGGTGCCTTAATATATCTGGATTATGAGCATTCTTCATCCCTGAAGGTGTTCAAAGAGAGTGTGGATGTGGCACAAGGGTTTAGTGAATTCAGGTTGGATTTTGAAGCCTTAGAGGGCTTTTCCAACATACAAATTCCACGCTTATGCTTGAATTGTTCAAAAGACACCAGCAGGGAGTGGTTTGGTTAATTCCCCTTTGGGTTTTGGTTTTTCACCTGATTTTGCAGCTGCCTGGGTGACACTGAACAGTTGCTTGAGCCCAGCGTGGAGCGTCGCCCTTAATTTTGTTGTTTTTTTTCCCCCCCTCCACCATTTCCCCCTCACAGTTCGCGAGATGATCCTGCATCCCTACGAGACACAGTCGGACAGTTTCTACTTTGTAGACAACAAGCTGGTGATGCACAACAAGGCAGATTATTCCTACAGTGGAGGACCTTGAGCGTGGGCTGGACGGCCCCACCTGCGCTGGCCTCCCCTTCCCTCTGGAAGTCGTCAGGGATCCCAACACCTGCAGCTCTGCTGCCTGCAATGTCACCTGGACAAGGACCCACCAACCAAGGACTCTTTGCCACAGTAGGAGTTTCATGACATCTCTTTGAGCTTTGAAGCAGACCCAGTTCTCCAGAAGTTTTAAGCTGAAATGATCTTTGGATACCGCTTCCCCAAGTTCTTTAAGTGTCTGCTTTGAAAATGGGCCTTGTGGGACCTGAGGGGTTTTGCCCTAATTCTGTGAATTTATGTTCTTGCCCTCGAGTATCTTTTAGGGTTGCTTTCCCAAAGAATGTAATCAGAGAAACCATGGGAGTGGATGGATGCAAAGGCAGAGGTTTGGGTGGTTGTTTCTCTTTGTGAATGCTTCAAAGGCCAATTTAACTTGTCCAGCCTGTTGAAAATATCGAGCAAAACATCTCACAAAGGCAAGTTTCATCTTCAGATTGGCTCTCTCCATGAGCATTTCATCCTTTAGTTTCGATCCTTCTGTGTAATGTTCTGTTTAACCTTGGAAACACATAAAAAACCTGCAATGAAGAGCAGAGGTGGGTGTTTTAATTGGGTGTTTTTACATTTACATCCCATTTACATTTCAGATGAAGGTAAAATGGCACTGTGGGTCTATGAACATCCATAAGTACTTTCCAATAATTTCGGTTTTTTGCAGAATAATCAGGAAAAACAGAAGGATTCTTGCTTTATATATCAGTCAGCCTTTTCGTGCCACACATTCCCCATGTCTATTTTCCTTAATCTCTGCTCGATCCCAAGATAAGGACTTCAGCACTGCTTGTTAGAGCAATGCTTTAATTGTTTAGGGTGGCTGGGGAGTGTGGAATTTCCAATTTTCTACTGGTATCTGCATTTAAAGGAGGTTAAGACAGCGTTTCCCCTCTGTTAAAAATGTTTCTCATCAGATATTAATACAGGTGAAACTAAAGCTAACTACTGACAACTTTAACACGCAGCAAAAAAAATTAGCAAAAATTCTCTCTTCAGACTCTGGAAGAGGTTTAACACCAATTTAGCCCAAGAAATAACAACATCAGGAATAAACTAGTGTAGGGTGACCTGTTGTCATGAAACCCTTACTCAAAAGGTCAGTTCACTGATTCTAATAAAAAAAACAAACCCAAAAATAAAAGACAGTTGCAGCCTGTAGATATTTCTATAAATACTTGATGTCTCCATGTCCATTTCTGTGGGTTGAAGTGGAACATTCTATGTTAGCCTCAGATAAGTGTAATAATTGTAATAATTTTTATAAAAATACCATTTCCAGTCGTGATGAGCATCTCTGTAGTCGCAGCCTACGTCAGACAGGACCGCAAACAATTCCAAGTGTAGCCTAAGGACAGGGAGGTTTTTGTGCTCTTGTGGGGGTTGTGGTCACTTTTCAATGTGTCACCATTTGTATCTGGCTTGGCTTTCTTGTCTGCTGAGAGAGGAGGCAGGTTTTTTTTAAAAAAACACAGTGATTTTAGGTTACAGCTCAGTTTTTATTAAGCTTGGTAGCTACAAAAGTGTGTCAAGTTCACTGATTTTACACAAGTAGTAGCTTGTAGTAATTCTTAGCACAGTGAGACTTGTATTTATCACTATTTCTTGTCTCTAGTGTATTAAATCATACAAGTAGCCTACAGCTGACTGGTCAGTTTGAGAGATACAAAGGATTTCCTCATTATTTGTGCAGTACTTTGAGCTACTGAACATTAATCTTATAGCACAATAATTACTAAAGATGAAAATAGTTTCAAAAATGTTTTCATTCCTCCCCCAGCTTTTTTTTTTTTTTTTTTAAATCAGGGTGTTAAATCATATATCCAATGACATTTTGCAAGTTTTAAATATTTCTGAGTTTTGTTTCAATTTGGAATCAACTTGTTAATTTAAAGACAAAATAGAGTGTCTGTTTATAATTACCACCCTGTACAGGTTTTTTGGGGGGGTTATTTTTCACTTGTTGTTCATAATAGTCACTTCTTTGCGTAAGATTTTTAAAAGACTTTTAGGAACGGAATTTGCCCAGAATTGCCAGTCATCTATTTAATATGTTGTGATGAGATCAGTTGTACTTTGATGTGGACTCTTGGGTCGTGTGGTGGAGTTTCCTCTGATACAGTCATGTTCTGCTCCTTTTTTATGCTACCTCCTTTCAAGACTCATAAAAAAAGAGTAATTCCATTACAATTTTACTGTAATCGAGGGAAATTTGAGTGGCAGACCTGCCCCTTATAAAAAAGCCAAGAGAAAGTCACCATGTTCCCAGGAGTGCAGAGTGTGGATGGAATTTCTGACATTTTTTTAGGGTGGGTTTGAGGTTAAACACAAGAGGATGAATTATCAGCTGCTCCTCTCCTGAAATCTTTTATAATTCAGATCATATATGTAATAGTTTCAGTCTCACAGAAAATTTAGTGTGAATCGTATGGGGCCTATTACACTGAGTGTGTTTGTTGCCTAATATTAGGAATATTTTAAGCCAGAAATAAAGATTGAGCATTTTCAATAAAATCAATTTCAACCAATTTTAATGTTAGCTTTTCAGTTGGGACAATTTTATTAAAAATCCCCAGAGTTTGCCACAAGTAACAAATTCTGATACCTAAACCAAGGCAAGCAACAGAATTTCCTGGGGGAAGTGCAACGAAGGTGCTTTTTTCTGTGTCCCACTGATACAATTATCACCGTTATCTTTCTGTTTCACTTGGGAGCTCTTTGTTAGCATTTCCTCAAGGTCATCCACATCCACAGTCTTTACAAACACGTGGGAATCACTGTCCAGGAGAGAGGTTCTGTTCCTTTCCCACCTGCTCATGCAGGTGCACATGTGGTGCTGACATGAGGCACATAAGCAGCACTAAAAAAGAATATTTCTTCAAAAACTTTGGCTGTAGAGTTGCTGTTTTAATGCCGCTTCTCTCCTTGTTTTGCTAGAAAACCACCTTCAGAATTTCATGTTAAAGACCAAACTTTGTGCAGCACGCAGTAATTTTAACTTCCTTCTGGAAGAGAGCTGAGTTTGCTGCCCCACTGTGAAACCCACATTTTTTTCCCCTTAAATTGGCAGCTGGTTCTTATTATAAACCAGTTGAGAATGAAGTCTTAGCAGCATTGTTCACAGAAGAATTTGTTAATCTTCTTGACTAGCTATTATTTTGTATTTTAATGTTCATCATTATTGGGTTTAATTTGGAAGCTCATTGCGAAATTACCAAATATTGGCTCTAGGATAAAAAGAATTGTTGTATTTTCTTCCTTGATCTCATTTTAAACATGACTTTAATTAGCACTCCAGCTCTGTTTTAACAAGCCAGCCTGGCAATTTGGGATCTGACTTTCTGAAAGTGAAAGAAAACATCCAAGAGCTAACCAAGATTATCTGGTAATAATGCCCGGCTGTTTCCTGTCATAAAACAGGATTAAGTGTGTGCTTTACACAGTGACTTAATCTTGGAAAAAAACCCTAAGTCTCTCTGAGTGCTAATAGTGACATAATTTTTGTGAGAGACAGGGAAATTACAGCTCAACACATTCTTTCAGGGAAATTATAATTTGACACATTTTTTCACTTTGTCAGTCTTGGATTCCTTTAGTAGTCAGGGTTTTTGAGAAAAGCAGCAATACGTTTATGGTGAGCTGAATGCATTAATAACTCACACTTCCGTGGCAGGGAGAGAACCATTTCTTTTTAGAGTTAACACATCAGCTGTGGGTGAAAATCTAGAAACTTTGCTCTCAGTTAAGTGGCAAAAGCCAAAATTGTTTCTGTGAATTATCCGTTACGTGGTGACATTTCTGAAAAAACTGAATGATCCACCCTTCCTGACTCAGAAGAATTTATTTATTTATTTATTTTAATGTAGAAAGTCTCTCCAGGATTGCAAACAATCTGCTGGGGTTTAGTTCTTGCTCATAATCTCTCTCTATATCTTGTTTTTTTGAGCAGGTTGATAAGATGCTCTATTTTCCACCTCTGTCCTCTGAGTTTTATTCCAAAATCTTGTGTGGTGTCACAGTGGTGGCTGGCTGTGTGTGAAACATGCCGGCTACCAACTTCCAAATCCCTTCAGTTTGAGAAAATAACTGTTAAAGTATATTGAGAATTATCCTACATATCGACCCATAAGAAATAAAACCCAATCTTCATGACAAAAGTTAAAGGGAACTCTTAGTCATGCAATGATTGGAGCTATTTAAGGTAAGAAAATGCTAATACCCAACTATCATATTTAGTAAGTATTATAAAAATGCTCTATTAATTATTCATTACCTGGAAAAGCTGGTTAACAGCTCAGTTTTAATTAGATCCGGTTAGGAAGGAAACCATAGAAATCATTGCTATCGTTTGGGGCTGCGGGGCAGCGGCTGGAACCGTGTGTATGGCACAAAATCTGGGCAGGTCTGTGTGCATTTGGGGGGCAAAGGTGAGGGAGAGGAGGACAAGGACAGAAAAAAGAATTAATTTCAGCTTTTTGGACCCAAGAGGGCCGTGAGTGACTCAATTTTCTCCTGGGTCTCAGGCAGCTGAGAGCTCCTGCTCATGGTTCTTCTCTCTACCCCCAGCATAAACACTGCCTAAATTTCTAGAGGCTTTTCAGTATTAATGTGAAATACCAGCGAGAGTTCATATCATTTAATCTACATGGAAATCCCTGATTTATTTGAGGGGTTTGCTGCTCCAGGTCTCACCTTGCTGCTCCGTTGTTCTCCCCATCGCTGGTCAGTGGGTGAAATGGTGTTTGTGTGTCTGCAGCCCCCCAAAAACCGCCTGTGCTCCTGCCTGCTCTGGTGTCTGCTTGTATCTTAATACACCCAGCAAACCTGTTTGAATGTGACTTTTTTTTTTTTGTCCTTGGCATAGAAACAGAATTGTCTGTATTAAAATGTATTTATAAAAATATATATCTATTTTTTGTGGAAGGAAAGTAGGATTCTGGTTACCATACCGCTGGGAAAACGTTAGGAGCATTTTTACTGAGTTAATTTCTAATTCTTTGTACCTTGGTAGTGATTTGTTTGCTAGGAGAACATCCACTGTGGCCCATCCTGTGGCAATGCAATGCACTGTCATGCAGAGAATCTGGTTTTCAGAAAACTGGGAGTCTTTTGTTTCCTTTTTGGGACAGGAGGGAACTGAGGAAATCACCAGGAATAGAAGGAACCTTGGCACAGAATCCGTTCTGTGGCTTTGGCTTCAGCCTGTTTGACTTTTTGCAGATGAGGTAGAGAGAGAGAAAAGATTGAGACTTCAGGATAAAAAAAAAAAAGAAAATTAGATGCTACAATTTAGTCTTCCTGTAGGAGAAGGAGAGTCCTTAAATTAATTTATACAAGGTTTAAATAGGGACTGCACTTGCTTCAATTGATTTAATATTGGCAGCTTAGTCATCGATGTGCATCCTAGGGAATATGCTTAACTTTTTCCATTACCTTGGAAAATGGTTCAAAAACATGTCACTTCCATTAGCAAGTGTTTCTTCTCCTGTAACAAATTGCAAAATGTAAAAAAAATTAAAAAAAGAAATAAATTATTGATCCTAAAAACAAGGGTGATTGTCTATTTTATTTAAATATATCTGTAAAAAAAAAAACATTCAAACTTTCAGGTCTTTGCCATCAATATTCGAACTCCAGTTTTTGTGCAAATGTGTGTGAGCAGCTTCATTTTTTGGTGATTGATGGAAATACTCTGCAGTGGTTTGGGGAGTTCTGTGGGTAAAACCATCACATTAAAAGTGTTCAAGTGGGCTTTAACTTTCAGATTGGGAAAATGTCTTGGGTTGTGATTTAAATAAATTGGTATTAATTACATTAATGGGACATTGGAGTTGCACAGATCACAGCTGTGTATTGGGTTGTGATTTAAAAAAGTTGACAAGTTTGAAAACTCAATTTGAAAAACAAAGTGAAAAAATTGAGAATTTGAAAAAATGAAAAATGTGAAAAATAAATAAATTTCAAAGTACATTAGCACAACCTTGGAATTCCCTGGATCACTCTTATGCACCAGGCTGTGCTTCTGAAGGATTTCTGGGTACACTTCGGAGAATCAAGTTTTGAAATTAATGTGAAAATTTCTGTCTCTGCCTTATGGACTAAAACTGAACCAGCTGCTGGGGCTGAAGTGAGTTTTACTGCAGTAATTCCATTTTGATGGCTTTGATATTTTATTGAGAAATTCCTGGGAATACCTCTGTGATTCTCTGGGAGCAGAACAACTCTCAGGAGAAGAGAAGTAGGCTGTTTTTGTTGGAAAATATCTTCTATAACTCACGTTGATTCCACAGAATTCCTGGGGACTCCTCACTGACACAATATCCTGAGGGACATCGTTGTGTGCTGGATTTGAGTAAGGAATTTATTATTACAAGGGTTTCCCTTTCAGACTGGGACTTGGAATTCTTGTAAGGACTGGATGCCGATTCACTGAATACCTAAAAAAAAAAAAAAAAGGACAAAATCAGTGCTGGTAACTAATAAAGCAGGTTAAACAGTCTCTCTGATTTTGGTGCACAGGTATAAATTACCTGGACTTGCTTAGAAATCTTCTGAGATTGCAAAGAAGCCTACATTAAAAAAAAAAAAAGAATTTTATTCCCATGAAAACTCCACAGTGTAAAATGTCTGCCAAAAATACACTGCATTACCAATGCTTCCCCCCCTCCCATGTAGCTGGTTTGTCAGCCTCATTTATTAATAAATATGCCTAATTGTTCTGGAGATGTTCTCTGCTTCTCCTTGCATTCTTATTTCCTTCAGCATTTCTCAGCTGCTGAGTTATTGTGGCAAATCTTACGTGTTCACCCCATGTTTCTATTTTATTTGTCATTGTTCAAGGGCGTTCATCTATCTCTGACTTGCATTCCCTTAACATTTTTCGGCTGTAGGAAGAACACTTCTCAGTGATAAAGAACTTCAAATTTCCCAAATTTTCCCTCTAACACCACGGATCTTACTGTAAAGATAATTTTAGAGATTACTGAAATCTCTCATTGCATGCTAGGATAACCCAGAACTATTTATTCTCCCTATTGGAGTCCACAAAATAGAGCAATTTCTTTACAGAGATTATTTTTTCCCCCCTTCACCAGTGGTGGACAAGAACTTAAAACAGGAGGTGAAATCATCATGGAAAATGTATTTTAATTAAAACTACAAAGAGAATTTAGGTAGGTAGAGCATAATTGCAGTTGGATGATTCCCAGACATTATTTTGAAAACTGACTTGGGACCCTATATAACAAAGGCCTGTTTTATTTAATAATAATTTAATTCTAGAGGAGGGCGTAAACAATGTTAATGAAGCTGCATATGAAAGTAATATGTAGCAAGAAATAAAAACAGGCAGGGAATTTACAAACAACAATAGAGAAAACACATAATTAAATTTACTTTATGTGAGGGAGATAACACAGACAGGAGAGAAGAGTTCCAAACACCTTCAGTCCTTCCTTTCCTGTGGAATGACAGGATAAATCAGAAGAGGAGAATAACAATTGGGATTAAATTAGATGTGAGGAAGAAATTCTTCCCTGTGAGGGTGGTGAGTCCCTGGCAGAGGTTGCCCAGAGAACAACATGGGCCAGACCTGAAAGCTAAAAATATTTAGAATCTATTTTGGTAAGAAAACCCAAAAAACAACCAAACACCAAAGCCAAAACTCCGACCCAAAGTTTGGTTTTTTTGTGAGTTGTGTGAAGGGCACAGTGCGCCAATGTTGTGCCAGTGTTACTCTGTTCACTGGCATTTGACCGGGGTTGAAAATTGTGTTTTTATTTCCCAAATGCATTCCTTACCATCCTGATCTATAATTAAGTGTCTAATTAAACCTGCTGCCTGCTTTGATGTCTGCACAGGTTCATAAGTCAGGAGAACAGAGGGTTCGCTGTAACCCTTAAAATCAAAGTGTGCGCAGAGACCTGAGCACAGGTTCAGAGGAGCAGCACTGCCCCAGACACGCCGAGGCTCTTCAGCACTGAGATGTCAGGTTTTAAAGATATTTCCCCGCTGGAATTCATCAGCTGGCATTGCTTATAACCTAAATTTGAAACAACAGTGCAGAAATGTTCTTGCAGCTGGCAAACACAGGGCTGTGCTTCCTGTGGCTGCGTGGCAAGAGATGCTTGGAGGAAACACAAGCACAAGTGTCACCACTCAGATAACTTTTAAGAGCTATTATTTCAGCCAACGTTTAAATTTCTGTAAGGTGTGTTAAAATGAAAAAGATCATTTCCAGCCAGAACAAAAATGTGAACTTTTTTAATGCCTTTAATGCCAACTAAACACTGAAGTTTTTTTCCTTAGATTGGCTGGGTATTTGGTAGAATTTTTTTTTGTACATTTTAGCATTTATTTTTTAATGTTCTAAAGTTGATCTAGAGGGAAAGGCAAGTATAATAAATGCCTGAAGAGATCGTTCAGGCCTGGTGCCTCCAGCAGGCCCAAACACGCTGGGCTTGTTCATGTACTTGAAATCAAAATTTTCAGCAGCTTCCTGGACGAGCAAGATCTTGAATTCCGTGTTCATCCAAATAATGTGAATTCCCTTCTCCAGCATTTTTGTGTGACTGATGTGCTTCTACCTGAGCTCTCAGTGGGGTTTTTTCCCCTCATCCACCCAGCCTGGGCTGCAGGTGCTGGAATGAATTTCCTGGTGCCGATGGCATGAGTGAGGAATTAATTCATGTGACTAACGAGGGCCTTTGCTGCACAGCCAGGCCTAATTGGTTTTGTCAGGAATAAATCTTTAATGGCTTCTCTGGCCTGTCCTGTGCCCAGGTCACAGCTGGATCAATCCAGAGCGGGATTCTCCCACTCGTCCAAGCAGCAAAATGGCTCCAAGGGTGAATTTACTGTGGCCTTCAAGTGTCCAAAGGGCCTCCAAAAGGGCTGGGGTGGGGATTCTGAGAAGTCAGGACAGGGGGAAATGGCTTCAAACTGCGAGAGGAGAGGTTCAGGTGGGATGTGAGGGAGAAATTTTTGACTCTGAGGGTGATGAAGCACATGGAAGTTGTGGCTCAGTGCCAGTCTTGGAGCAACCTGGCCCAGTGGAAGGCGTTGGAACAAAAGGGGCTTGAAGGTCCCTTCCCTCCCAAACCATTCTGTGATTTTATGACCTAAAAATCATCAATTTTGTATTTCACTCAGCATTTATTATGATTATACCCAATACCTGGTATTTGTCATCAATGTGCTGCCTGAATAAGAGCCCCCAGGTGAAATAAGTGCCATGTGCATTAATGATCTTCCCACTGCTGTAATTTGGGGTAATTTCAGTATTTTCCAGGCGAACAAATACTCTTTGTGTGTGTTTATTTCTTTGAGCTAAAAACATAGCCCTTTCCTGCTTCTTCACAGACTGCATATAAATTCTGTTTTATAACTCCATCACTCGTTATTTTAGTAGTTCTCAATTGAATTTTTGCTGTGACCACAGATGGAAAATGCTTCTTTAAAGCTTCCATTTTTATCATTGGAGGGAGGGAATGCCCAGTGAACCAGAGAGTTCATTTTCCACTACTGTGGGTTTTGGGTTTGTTTGTGCAACACTGGAAATGGATTAGGAGGTCAGGAAAAGCTCCTGTAAAAGTGTTTGCTGGTTTTGATATTTAATAGTCTAAACACAAACATTTACACACGGATCTGGAAGCCCAAAGTAGAAAAACGGGGCAGCGGCCCTGGTAAACTAAATTCTGGAATCCAAATATTTATTCCAGTAGTTTAAATTTGTTTGAAAGTGCCAATAAGTCTGTTGCACTTCTCAAGCTTTGTGTACTATGAAGCTGATGTGATATTCAGTGTTTTATCTGTTCCATAATTCCAGTTAATCACTGCTGGGTTTAAGCAGCTCAGTGCTGTGCCAGGGGTTTTAAAGACTGTGCAGAGAGAATTCTTCTCAGATCAGTTCCTATCTAAACAAAAGCAAGTGAATGCTCAGGAGTGATGTTTTTATATCGAGAACAGGTAAATATGGGAGGCAGAATTCTTGTAATAATTTGGGCCCATGAGAAGAAAAAAGAGCTTCAAAACATAGTTCCAATATAAATGGCTATTTGAATGTTTTGAAGTTTAAATGAAACCTGCAATAAAAAAAAGGTTAAGCTAATAAATCCTAAACTTTAGAGTGCAAATTTTTCCTAATGATATGTTGGAGAGGGCAGCAGTGAGCACTTTCTTCTCTTTGGTAATAAGATATTTTTATGGTAATTACACTTAAGGTTATTTTTTCTCCTAGACAGGTTTGCATAATCTCTTTGGAAGAAGCTGATTAAGCAGACAGCCTTAGTCTTGGACTGGGAAAACTTCATTCTTCCCTTTCTTTCTCCCCCTGTTTTCAGAGTGCTGCTTAAAATGGAATTGAATGCAAATGTATCTGAAATAGATTTGCAATGTGTGCAAAATACTGATTTTATGGTAGGTACAAAATAAGGAGTCACTAAGGAAATGTTTATGTGCTATTAGTATGTCAAGTTATTTCAAAAGTCAAAAATAAGGATTGCACAAGCGGAGGGTTATTCTTGTATATAAACTTAAATAAAAGTAGTTAAATAAACATATTTTCAAACTTTTTTTTTTAGTAATTGTTCTGGAATTGTTATAGTATAACTCTTTCCTCATTAGCTCATATTTCAATTATTTGGTTTTGTGTCTACCAGAATCACTAATGCTAAACTGAAGCAAGACAATAAAATTTCAGATGTAGGAGCCTGACGTGGAGCAGGAAGGGAAACCCAAACCCAGACAATTTATATCAGTTAATAACTTGCAGTATAGTTTTCTTGTTTGTTTGTTTATCTTGAACAGAACCCTCTTAAAATAAAAGTTATTACAGGACTTGTCTTATAACTTCTGTGAAATGTCCAACCATTAATTTAATTCCATTAAATATGGAATGCATTGGAGAAAATACTTCTGGGTGCTTTGAATAAATAACTTTATAAAGGGAGGACAAACCTCTGGTGTGGATACAAGAAACCCCAGAAAGCCCAAGAAAAAACATATTCAGTTTTTTTTTTCCTTTTGTTCTTTATGTCTGATCATTCTTCAAAGAATCATTACCAAGGAAAAAATATGGAATAAAGTCTGACAGTTTGATTTCTCCTGTTTCTTCCTCCCGCTCCAGCTTGTGATCATGTGTGTGGTCACAAGCATGGAATATATTGGTACCTCTGAGGGAATGGCTGAGCCTGGGGCCACAGAGGACACGAGTGACACACAGGAATTAACAAATCATGGATGGGTTGCTGTGCCCATAAATTATAAACCTTTGGCTCGGAAAAAGTAGTTTTGCTTTTCTCGCTTTCAAATCTGTGAATCTGGAGTTTCAAAGATGTTTAACTCAGCTTGATAATGTTGTCCAGGCTCCTACTGTCAGTTTTGATGGATTTTTTCGCATGCCATGGGTTTGCTTTAATCATAAATATTTTATTACATTTCTGTCATGTTTTTAGAGCGATGAACCATCCCACTGCACTTCCTCTGGTGTGTTCTCATGCTTTTTTTTTTTTTGCTGTCTCCCTTTACCAAATATAAAATCCTGGGAATGCTGCTCATTGTGTCAGGAATACCTTGCAAAGGCCTGTAGTGCTCTGGCCATGGTGTGGGTTCACCGTGTGAGCCTCAGGAGGGGAATTTGTCAGGAGTTTAAAGAGGATTTAACAAGAATTTGGTGCAAACAGTGATTGAAAGTCATGGAGAACTGAGCATCTCACTCCCTCGGGGTGCTGAAAATGTTTCAGAAAATCCCTGTGCCAAGTCCTTGCTGTTTGCAGAGAAAAGCTTGGAAATGGAGAGTCTTCTCTGGAAAATCCTTGAGAATGGACGTGTGCAGAATTCCCACGGGGGCTGAAGTGGCTGGAATGAATCTGAGGAGTTTGGAGGGTCTGGACGCCTGGTCCTGCCCAGCACTGGGAGTCCTGGTCCAAGACTGGGATCTTCTGTTGGAGTCAGAGCTCACCAACACACAGAGTCGAGGGAACCCACCCCTCCCACGAGCCAGACCTGTGTCTAATATTCATAGAGAACATTATTTACCAATTATTATTTTTGGCTGAGGAGCAATGGTGACATATTTTAAGGCATCAGAGTGGCTGTGTGTTGAAGGAGTACAAAACCAGTGCTTGAGCACAGGGCAGGGGCTGCTTTGGTTTTGCTTTTCCTCAATGCATGTCTGTATTAAAATGTGTATTTAGTTGACTAAAATGTGTATTTTTTTTAAAAAAGGCACTTAGGGTAATATTATCCTTCTAATAATATGTACTTGGAGGTATTTAGTTGTAAGCTGGTGACTCTTAAATTGCACTGAATATATATATATGTGTATGTATTTATACTGTGTTTTAAAATATATATATAGTGTTATATATATGCACACACGCTGTTTATAAATAGTATTTTATATGTACATATAATGTTATATGTACACATAATTTTCTGTTCATATACAGTGCTTTATATACACATACTTTATATGTTTTATGTGCTTTATATATATTGTACATATATTAAACACTCATATATACACACACTGTTTTATATATTTATATTAGTATTTATATTTATAGCTATAGTTATCTATATCTATATCTGTATCATCTATATCTATATCTATATCTATGCCTATATCTATATCATCTATATCTATGTTTGTACACTGTTTACCAGCTTTATACTCACTACATGCTTCAGACTTACATTATTCACATTTCTAATAATGTGTCATACTTAACTTTTTCTGCATTTCTTTATCTAAATGTTAAGATGGCCAAAAACTCATTCCCCCAGCTCTAATATGTTTGCATAACTCTCATCCTGATTTTTTTTTTTTTCTCCTGGAGCAGCTTGGCCAACCTGGCTGCATTTCTTCCGCTCCTCATTCTCTTTGCAGGAAGAGGACTTGGAGTCAAGTGAGGATTTCTTGGTGGTTGCGTGAGGGATTACAAAGCTGCATCACATGTGCTCCTCCTAAGTCGCCTTTATCCGTCTTCCCCTAATCTGATTTTAAGTCTGGACTAGTAGGAAAGGGTGAGGGTGTAGCTTTGGGCCTGGCTTTGTGCAGAGCTCCCACCTTGCCGTGAGACAGCGGCCAATTAAACCCGTGTACTTTCATTTTAACAATCCCATCTCCTTTGTTCCATCCTTGAGAATCCCCTCCTTGCTTTTCCGTGGTCTAAATCACCCCATCCGACTCAAGTGTTCACCTCCTTGGTTTAGTTTGAGTTTACATCATCTGTGCGTAGAGATTAGGGAATCCCAGAATGGGTTGGGTTGGAAAGGACCTTAAAGATCATCCAGTGTCACCCCCTGCCGTGGGCAGGGACACCTTCCACTGTCCCAAATCGTTCCAACCTGGCCTTGGGCACTTCCAGGGCTGGGGCAGCCACAGCTTCTCTGGGCAACCTCATATTATTTTGTGTTTCTAGACTATTTTCCATAACACTGTTAAGTTCCTTCTCCAGCTTACTCTGGGTTTATATTGCATCATTTAAACCAAAATGGTTTTATTCTCTTATATTTTTCTACTTTTTTTCCATCTTTGTGGAAAATCAGAGGGAGAAAGGTACTCCTGAAACACTGGCCTAAGTTTAGTTCACAATAGGGACCTACTGCAAGATTTGGTTCAGTATCACAATAAACCCCACTGGAGGTATCAATTAAAACATAGATGCTCTCTGGATTTGGCCACCTGCAATTTCTCTCTTCTTTCTTATTACCATTAAAAAAAAAAAAATCTTCATTTCATGTCTTAATAATTCATGTTAATGTTTAGTTTAGTTTTAGTTTTAAAAGATAAGAGGCATGAATGGGAATAATTTTCAGCCAAGTAAAAATTCTACTAAATAGTTTTGTTCTTTTTTATTAAAAAAGCAGAGTTTAAAATTTCTTTTTAAATACAGTAAAACTTAGATATTTTCCACTGAAGTATATTTGTTGCTTTGGTTTAGTCTGTCAGCAGCTTGTCCTCTATCTTCTAATACTTGCAGAATTTTCAGTTCATGTTTACCAAAACCCAGAACTTCTTTCAAGGGGACTATAAATGTTTTAATAGGTAGATTTTATATTTTGAGTGGTGGATGTTGTTGCCATCAGTGGCTCCAAGAAATAAGTTAAATTGTTGTCTGCTGTGAGTTCTGTGTTCATTTGCAAGCAGCTTTCATTAAAGAAAAAAAAAAAAAAAGGGAAAAAAGAAGGTCAAGAATTTGTTTTCCTCTTATTTCTGGAAGATGAAGAAGATGAGTGGCTTGATAAAATGGCTTGACAAGTTCAGCTGTTAACCATATCATCTTTAAATAATATTTTAATTTTTTTTTTTTTAATATCTGTCTGTAGAAAATCATCATAAAGTAAAGCTACATATCCTGCGGGCGACTTCTGGGCGGGGAGGAAAAAAAAGGACAAAATTCTCATTCCCACGGACGCGGACATCACCCAGCCGGGGCGGCGTGTGATGGTTAGGACTGGGCTCCCATTTCGGCGATGGAGTTTTTGGGCTGTGGTTCACATCAAGGCGATGGGTTTGGAGCCGGGGCTGCTCAGGTAGGAAGGGGACACCGTGTCCAGCTCCATGAAGGCCGAGTAGAGCGTGGTGAGCTGCAGCTCGGGCGCGCTCCCGGGCGCGCTCCCGGCCGGGATGGGGCCGCCGCTCTCCAGCTGGCACTGCGAGGGAAAACACTGCGAGGGCATCGGTGACGAGGAGATGAGGACTAGGGGATCCACGGCCAGGCTGTCGTCTTTCAGCTCCTCCCAAAGATTCCCTACAGCAACAACAAAAAACCCCCCGCGTTAATTAACAGATTGATTCAGCTTTATGCTCTTCTTGTAGCCTTGGCTTTTCAGCCCGAGGTGTTTGGCTTTCTGAAACTCGGTTCTCCTGGAATTTTCTGTAAACAGCTGTCTGTCGTCCTGATTTTTCAGCCTTCTGTTTGTGTCTCACAGTTCATAGTTCTTAAGTTATTTCGCACACACGGGTGTTATAAATAGAAGCAATGTTTTCCTTAATTCAAGGTAGTTTTTACNAAGATATTTTTTGTTAATCTTATCTTGTTTGCATTCCATTTTGGAGGTGGAGACCATTTGATGTCTCTCTGTGCTGGCCAATGTGATTGAACGGGTGTTACTGCTAACACCAATCAGTTTAGTTCTAGCGACCTAGTATATAAAGAGGTCAAATTGTTAATAAACTCAGCCTTCTGACAAACTCTGGAGTCGTGTGATTTCATGTCCAACAGTGACAGTTCTCCCCGTATGTTTCTTTGTTTTTGCTCTTCTCATCATTGTGTTGCAGGAGATGTTGGTTATTAAACATTTGTATTAAACATTTGATCCTAATCTCTTGGGACTGAGGAAGGGAAGAGGTTGTTTAGATGGTTATTATTTGTCTGTCTCCATAAATTTAAATCTGGGAGCAAACGGCGTTAAGAAAATTCTTTCTAAAATTCCGTTAGAAATCTATATTTATGAGGAATATAAGAAGACCTCAAAAAATATAATTGTTTGAGATGTAGATCCTACTACTGCCTTGGGAAGAGGGAAAGAGCATCCTTTTTAGCAGAGATGTGGAATCAGTATTGATCAAGAAGAATGCTAAAATGTTGATTCAATCAAATTTCTTCCTCTTGGTGCCTTCCACTCGATAATTCTCTTGGAAGAATGGCACTAAATAGTTGTGCTTGAGTAGCTTTCAGCTGAAAATGGGTCTGAATTTAAAGAACACATTCTAAATACTGTATTGCAATATTTAAGATCCGCAATTGTAGCCAGGGGGAGCCCACAGGGAATTTCTTTTTTACATTCGTGGATGCAAATTTGTAGCATCCTTGGGAATCTTCTAGAAGATTTGAAGCAAAATTGCATGGTGCTTGTATAAGATGTAACCCAGGAAGGTGGGGGGGGTTTGTAACAGCGGCCTGGAGATGTAAGAAAAAGGGGACAGAAATGGATCTTATGGAGGTTGGGATGGGATTGGGATGGGATGGGATCCATGGGATGGGATGGGATCCATGGGATGGGATGGGATGGGATGGGATGGGATCCATGGGATGGGATCCATGGGATGGGATGGGATCCATGGGATGGGATGGGATGNGGGAAGGGAAGGGAAGGGAAGGGAAGGGATGTAAGAAACCTGACTCTCCAAGATCAAAACACCTCAAACACCTACCTTGGAGATCAAAATCAGTGAGGGACGGATTAAGAGCATCGATGTCATTGCTGAGGTCTCCCTCCTGCAGCAGCGTGTCCTGCACCGTCC
>WBMY01014273.1:48293-97289 GCA_013397315.1 Donacobius atricapilla
GCTCGGGCAGCATCTTCATCCCGCAGCTCGGCGGGCTCTGAGCCGGCACTGGGGAATCCTGAGGGATGCTGGGCTGAGTCCGGAGCTGGCTTTGAGCCTCCCCGGCAGCGAACAGGCTCGGAGGGTCCGGCGTGTGCTGCATCAGCGCGGTGGGGATTTGGGGGAAGCCCTGGGGGGACGAGTAGCAGCCGGGCTGTTGGCCGGCCAGCAGGGCGGCCGAGGCGGGGATGCGGGGCAGCCCCTGCGGGATGCCGGAGGAGAGCGGGGGCTCGCCCGGGGCGCGGGGCTGCGCCGCCACCTGCCTGCAGAGACCCGCAGCCGCAGCGCCCGCAGGGCTGCAGGGCAGCAGGGGGCACCGCGGCTTCTCGCTCCTGTCGCCGATCAGGGTGTCCAGCTCTTCTGCAAAACAAAGTGTGTGTGTGGGGAAAAGTCCGTGGCTGACTGAGCCCTGGAGAGCCCGCGGAAGGAATTGTGTGGTGTCGTTCGGGAAACGGCCAACAGAACTGCTAGTTCTTAGGTATTAAAAATTCCGAAATGTTCTCTTTTAAGTTATCCTTGCTCAGTGAGTATGTAATAAATTCCACTTTTAGGCTTAAAGGCGGGATACTTAGCGGGTTATCTCAGGTTTTATTTGATGTTCCTTATTTCAGCGTTCTTTTTATCGCAGAGTGGTTTGGATTGGAAGGGATGGTGAAGATCATCCCATTCCAACCCCCTGCCAATGGACAGGGACACCTCCCACTGCTCCAGATTGCTCCAATCCCCATCCAACCTGCCCTTTTATCTTAAAGCTTAGTTGAGATGTCAAGAGAGAATATTTTCTTGGTGAAGCTTCTCTGTGCTTATCTGGAAACACCTACAGAACCGGGTCTACTTTAATTCTGCTTTTAATTTTTTTGTATTCGTTTTGCCAACCAGAAAAATCCTTACATGCTTTCCTAAATCATGTTTAAATTCTCTCACGTATCTTGGTGAAAAGAAAAGTTCTGGGGAGAGCTGTTTGAGAACTGAAACACCGAGAAATGACTGACCTGGCTTCGCCATACTCTTCCTCACAGCAACTGGGTCTTTCCTCTTCCACTTCTGCAGCTCCTCCTGCATCTTGTCAATCTTGGCTGGATTCAGAGCCCACAAACAGCCCTTCCGAGAAGAATTTCCTGACTTGTTCTCAACTTTCTCAAAGCACTTGTTCAAAGATAAGTTGTGGCGCACGGAATTCTTCCAGCCATCTGGAGCTGTCTGGAGAAACAAACCCCATGTAAGAACAGAACTTCTAGCTCAAAAAATAACCAAAAAAAAAAATCCCTAAATATTGTATGTGTATATATATATAGCTCTGTTTTGACTGCTGAGGTTACAAGAAATGCTATTTAAGTTTGTACCTTCTGCAGTGAGAAACTTGTACGTTAGAGGGAAGCCACAAAAATGTTACAGTCACGTTGTGTAGGAAGAGAGGGATCAGATAAAATAGTAACTGATCTTCTAAGCAAAAAGGTCGCCAGAGACCTGCTGGATCTTTAAGAGTGAATTTGCACACCACAAGAATTAAGTGTGTAAAAATTGATGTTCTAGAACAAACAAGAAATCTATCAGAATCTATTTCGGAGCACCTAGAAGTATTTCCAACTCTTTATCAAAGTACTGTGTGCTACCTGAGCTCAAATTCAGCGTCCAGGCAGGCCTCAAAGGGATTTCTCATGCTACTGTAGGTGTAACTCTGTGTGCTGGCCAATTACAAAACCAAATGGTTTAATCACAAACCCTCCGGATGAGATACAGGTTTCCACAGCTGACCACTCATCTCTGTGCTTTGCATTTATTTTTAACGCAGCAGCTGGAAGGTTCTTTAAACTGGATCGTTGAAATGATTCTCTTCTTGTTTGCCAAAAAATCCTGATATTTTCTTTTCAATTCCTTGTAAGAATTGCAAGAAATGAAACAGCTCTCTGAAGCGTGGGGAAGTTGTCTGTGGCTTTTGATTCATGTTCATGGATGCAAATATTTGTCATCGTAACTGTTTATATCAAGCAGAGAATTATTGAACAGAGAGCACGAGAAATAAATGTGGGTTTCCACAGTCTTTTTAAAAATGTTAAAAGATTAGAACTTCCCTCTTAGGTTCATTAAGTTTTTTTTTTTTAATTTATTTTTTCCTTTTTATTAATAGAATCCTTCTCTCATAGAAAGTGAGATTTTTGATAGTTTGATAATTTCTTTAATTGTTGCCTAGTCCAGCAGACTTCCTCTAAGACCGTCTTTTACAAATGGATCTGATGAAATTATTTTATCAGGATTTAATTTTTTGTACATGCTTTTATAAGGAATGTAAAACCTGTTCTTTTGTAGCTTGTAAAGAAATATTGTGTGGATTAAGGCATCAAAACCCTTATTGATGAATCGAGGGTCAAATTTAATACTTTCTTCATTTTAAAAAAAGGTGTGGAATTAAATACATATTTTTTATTAAAAGAGAAACTATTTTTCCTTCAGAGCCAGCACAGTTTCTTCCACTTTGGCCCACCTGATGTCAGCATTTCGCTATTCTGTCTCATGGGTGAGACAACACAAATTGTAATAGAAAGGACGAAAGGAAGAAAGGAAGAAAGGAAGAAAGGAAGAGGAAGAGGAAGAGGAAGAGGAAGAGGAAGAGGAAGAGGAAGAGGAAGAGGAAGAGGAAGAGGAAGAGGAAGAGGAAGAGGAAGAGGAGAAACAAGAGAAGAGAAGAGAAGAGAAGAGAAGAGAAGAGAAGAGAAGAGAAGAGAAGAGAAGAGAAGAGAAGAGAAGAGAAGAGAAGAGAAGAGAACACCAAACCTTTAAAACCTTTTCTGCCACAGGGTCACACTAAACATGACAAATCCGTTTTTTCGCCCTTGCAGATAACATTCAAGTAACTCTCTGGTTGTTCTAAAAGTGACTAAAACTGTTCCTCCCAGGTAAATTGTGTATTTAGCTACTGAACAAGCTGACCTGGAAGAATATTCTTGTTTCTTACCCTGCACGCAGGCTCCACACACCCCTGTGTGTACCTAGACAGGATAATTGGTGTTTCTGCTCAGATGGGAGCGGCACGGGCTCCTCAGAGGCTTTCAGAACATGTGGGGGTGTAAATTAGGAGATGGTTTTAGAAACCTTACAAGCAAAAAGCACAGGGATTGATTTTGGAGGCTGCTGCCGGGAGCTGAGCAGGTTCTCGCATTAAACTTGGGATTGCTGAGCTGTGAGAATTCATTTGCCTAGGAAGGGCTGAACATATTCAGTGAGTTAAGTGAAAAAACACCAGTTTTTAAAGCAGATGTGTTAAATGAGCAAACTTTGGCTGCTGGGGTTGCTCTTGGGTGGCTGGAACCTCCTTGCCGTGGCTGATTTTGGCCATCGCTGTGTGGGGATGGAAGTGCAGAATCGTAAAATCAGCTGGGGAATCCCAGAATCACTGAGGTGGGAAAAGCCCCCTGAGGTCACCGAGTCCAGCCAAGGCCACCACCAATCCATGTCCCCAGGTGCCACCTCTACAACACCTGAACACTTCCACCACACCGCAGACCTTTCTGCCCTCTCGGCACACTGGCAATAACTCCAATTAAAAAGATGAAAGCTTTCTCTTAGACTCACTAATCACTACAAAAAAAAGAAAAAAGAAAAAAGAGAAAAAAAAAAAAGAAAAAAAAGAAAATTACTGTCCAGCCCCACTGATCCTGACCAGCTCTTGATGTTTAAAGAGTTCAGTGATCTTGCAAAACCCTTTCTCTTTAAATCTAGGTCTCAAGAGAAGGGAGAGGTACATCAAAGACTAATTCAACTTTAGCTGCGTAGATTTTTTTTTTTTTTTTAAGGACGTAGGAGTTGGATTGCTCTGTTTCAACTAGAAATGAGATTGTTGCATCATAGAAACTAAATTTGCTGTGGCAGCAAATCCCAGTTAATTTGACTCGGCTTGTATCATCCCGTGTCTCCCAGCAAGGCTCTGTGTGCTCTTGCACACTTTTTCTCCCCAGCCTAAATTGCTTCCCCTCTCCCTGTTGTATTCTGCTTTTTAGTGAGTGCTGGTAGCAGCAGCAAAATGCTCTTTGCTGATTTTTTTGTGATTTTATTTTGCTGGAGACTCTCCAAAAGCAGGGAGGATGGAGGATATTAATTTTTGCCATATATTGGTAATTCTCTGCTGTAAAGACCAGAGGCAGACAGGGATTGATGACTGTAAATGTAATATCTGATTGCTCATTCTCCCCTGGTCATTTTAAGGATGTTACAGTCAAATACATTTAGCTGTATTTGTAAATAAAATGTAAAAATAAAGATGCTACAAAATAGGGAATGTTTGGGTAGTAGCCCCTGCACTGTTCTTTTCCTACAGCAGTAACTTCCTTCTCATCAGTTTTCAAATGAATTTTAAAAATAGATATGAGGTTCTGAAAAACCAGGCAGGACCAGGATGGTGACGCCTGGCAGAGCCACAGTTCTGAGTCCAAGGGATCCTGCCCATGCTGGCAGCAGCAGCATTTGGTTTAAAGCTGCTGATTACTTTTATAATCAATTGCGCTGTAAGATAACAGAGAATTAATTTCAGATGGATAAACACGTGCATGCCTGTAAAAATTATTAATAATATTCCCTGCTCCCTGCTTGAAACTCTTGCTGTTTTCCTGTGGATTCCCCTGGGATTTCTAATGGTAGATCTCTTTTTTTTTTCTCCCTTCTCTTGCTTATAACAAATGATGGAGTAGTCAGTGATTCCTCTGGGAGGAAATCTGGGAGTACTGGAGTGTGATGGATCCTGACAGTTCTTCCTCTGTGATAATGTGTATTTTTCGCTGATTACTGACATATTCAACCTTCCTATTATTTTTCGTGTGTGCTCTATTTGTCCTCAGTGTCCAAAACCACAGCAAAATTGCATTGGAACATTTATTTTTCATTATTCTCAGTGTTCCTTTATTATAAATGTTTGAACTGCCTTGCTGTGGCTGTTTTAAATTTGCCTTGATTGCTGCAGGGCTGCTTGCAATAGGAAACAGGACAGACTCACTGGCTTTATTTTGATTTTTGGACCTTGCTCACAGCTGAGGTCACCCACTGTGGACTTCACTGAGGTGCTTTTGAAGAATCAGCAGAAAAAAAAAAAAGCTCTGAGTGGAGCAGCACTTGATGATTCCATTACAGCTCTTTTAAAAAAATCTTAACTAATCCTCCTGCCCTTGGATCCCTGTGCTGACCGAGCATTTTCCACTGTCGTTCTGAGTGTGAGGAACCATTCCCTCAGAGCAGGGATCCAAATTTCGGTGGTGCTGCTGCAAACCATCCACTCCTTCCCTCACCGTGTAATTATGAGCTTAGTGCCATTAGCACACGTTACACTTTGCTTTGTGCAGGGCAGGCACTGGATGCTGTTGCCCAAGAGGAATATCCCAGCTCAAGGATGGAGTGAGATCACCTGGAATCCTCTGCTTCCACTCCAGTCTGGAGGTGCTGCTGGTGGCAGAGGAAGCTACAAGACTAGTTCTGCCTGTATTTGAGACCTGAGAGGAAGCAGTGAAGGTGTTTTTAAAATGATTTACCTTTTTCTATGGGCTGCTGGTGAGGAATGGTCAGTGTTACACACCCAGGCTCCCAGCTGGAACAGCTCCTATTATCTTTTTGAGTTAAATATTCCCACATTTCACATTTCTGCCTAGGTGCAAAACGCTGGGTAGCTTGTGATAATGAGAGTATGTAGTGCGTGATTGATTTGTATTAATTTCCTAAGAAATGATCCCTTTTCATAGCTGGAATCTCATCCCTTACTCCCTCTGCTGACAGGTAAGCTTAGAGGGAGATTCCCCTCCCCATCTCTGTGCAACTCACCTTAAAGTAAGGGAAGTGTTCCGTCATGAAATTGTAAATCTCACTGACTGGCAAACTCCCTGTCTTGCTGTTTTTGAGAGCCATGAAGATCAGGATGCTTTAGGGAGAGAAAGAAAAGCATTTTAGCCTCTTCTACTTGACTCCTCACAACCAAAAACCCACCATTTTTTACACTGTGTGTAGTTACTCTGACTTTCACTGTCACAGCACAAACACAAAGATTTTTTTATGTTTCCACTCAGTTGTTTACAACAATCTCCTCAACTCCTACAGGTAATCCTCATCTAGAAGGTCCAACCTGGGTTTAAATAAAATAATACAGAAAGTAGAATCAAGATCCTCAAATCCTGCTGGTGTGTAGTTATTGAAGGGTTTGGTTGAAGGCTTAAAATGGTGAAGGCCACAAGGAGAATCAAACTGAGAGTGACAGAGGGATAATTAAAATTTAATTGTCTGGTCTACTTTGGGGGCTAAACCCATGTGGTGACTGCTACAGCTGATATGTTTTCTAGGCATTTCCTTGCTCCAGTAACTGGCCAAAAAATCAATTTTAATCCAGATGCTGGGATAGACAACTAAGTAGGACCAATCTCGTGCTGACAAAATTCGCAACACCTAAAATTTTGCATTAGAGAAACATCTCACTGTTTTTTTTTCCTCTTTGGGGAGTGATCAAGACTGTTCCCCTGCTTTACAACACTTAATTTCTCTGTGCCTTGGCTGGCCCCAGAGCCTGGGACGTTCCGTGATCCACAGGGACAGGACAGAACGCCCCGGGAACAAGACAAATAAGAGCGAACGTGTTGTTGCAAACGATGCTGGAAACAGGCCAGGGGTAAACAGGGTATTTCCTGTAAGGTGAGGGCTTGGAAAAAGATTGTGTTACCTGTAGGAGTAGATGGGTTTGGGAAACAGAGGCTGCTGAGATTCTTGGCTGCTTTGAGGAGCGATCCTTTGGTAGGGGTAGTGCGAGGAAGCGATGTAGGTCACGGGGTAGCTGCCTCCTGAGGGGTACTGGGGCGACAGCAGAGATGTTATTTGCTTTAGCAACAAGCTCCCAAAAATATCAGCATTATTTCTTAGGATACTGTATGAGAAAAAAAAAGTATTTTCCTCTTTATTGCCTGCTTTGTGAAAATTGTGAGGAGCTGCGTCCTATTAATTGTCCTCGGATAATTCTTAATTTTATAGACCTAAAGCTTATCTCCCTCCAGCCATCTCTTTTGAAGTATTTCAGCCTGCTCAGCCTCCCCTGAATATGCACCCAAACAGTGAGTGATGCCATTTTATTGACATTAAAACCCCAAACCACCAGAATAAAACACTTCAATGTTCACCTTAGAAAAACCAGCTGAGGAAGTAAAGCTGCTAAAAATGTAGGGAAGTTTTGCCTAAGCCTTATTTGGGTTTGTGTGCTATTTTTTGTTGTTGTTGTTGCTTTTTTCCTCTAGGTGGAGAGTGTACAGAAAAAATTGAAAGCATATAATATCTGCTCCTGAGGGAATAGCATCCCAAAATCTCTGTTAAAATCACTGTTACCATGCAAGGCAGGGAAAAAAACAACAACAACCAACAACAAGAACTTTAATAGATGCACCAGAATGTATTTAAGAGGAATGTATTATTATGGAATAAGTCAGTGATGTCATTCCAGGGGTCAGGATTGCAGCACAGGAGACATTTTTGAGGTGGTTTCACATTGCCTCTCTGGTGCTGGAGCTGTTGGGCTGCTCCCTGTCTGTTCCCTCAGTTAATTCCAGGGAAAAGGCTTCTCCACAGGGCCAGGAGTTCATGTGCTGTTGAACACCACCTCAAGTGACTTTCCCACTCCTTTTTCTCCATCAGAAAACTAAAAAAAATAGCCAGGACCCCTAAAATCAGATAATATTTATGCCACTCTTGCCCTTCCCCTGGGACCAGCCACAGAAGCTCCCTGAGGAATGCTGACCTATCTCTTCAGGAGATTTCTAAGCCTGTCCCAAGACAAACTAAAGTGATGGGATCACCAGGCTAAAAAAACAGGTGAAGGACTGGAGATGATCCACACACAGCCTGGATTGCACCAGAGTTTCCATAGATTTGTTCTCAATTTTTTAACACAGCATTTGGTCTTTTTCTTTTCCGAATATTCTACATTTTTTTCTTCCTCAAATGACAGTTTAAACCTGCTGGAAAGGGACTTTCAAGAGCAAAGGAACACGATCCAGTTTAGGTAAGATAAAATCAGCTGGCTCTCTGGGAACTCTGCACGAGAGGAATTTCTGCCTCTTCCAGATGAATCTTTCCAGGTGCCAGGGGTGAGGGCATGGCCAAAATTAGTTGTTCTGTCACATGCTATTAAAAAACTCTACCTGGATGCCTTCCCTGGTACTCAAAGGTTGCTGAGCCCTGTCCTGGTGTTTTACTGCTCAGCTCCAGCAGTCCTGTGCCATGAGGTCTGTGTGGCTCCTCTGAAAAATTATAATGGAGCTCTCAAGACTCATTGGGAAAAATCCCTTGGATATCTCCTTAGTTTCTAATTGTAATTCCTTTTTTTTTTTTTTTTGATCAATAGCTTCGGTTGCCCTTGGTCTTGTCCCCTTAAAACAGCCAAATATTCACAGTTTTTTTATTTCTTCTGTACTCTGAATAATTGATGCCATTTTCTCTGTAATTTTATGCTGGCTGCTGGAGTTTTTCTTGCCTGTTTGCTTTTATCTTTCTAACACCGAATTGCCTGAAATGGAATGTGGAAAGCCAGACTGAATGGACTCAGTTGTTTGCATGGTGAAAGAAATGAAAGGTACATAATTAATCATGTCCTGCCTTGTTAAACTAAATATTGGGCACAATTAGAGTCTCCAGAGCAGCTGTGAACTAATTTTCGTGTGCAGTGTGGTGCTCCCTGCCTTGTGCACTGGGTGCAGATTTTTCCCCAAGAGTAGAAAACTGGGCAATTCCTACAATAATTCTGATTTTTATTGGTTTTAGTGGCTCTTTGAAAGGAAACAACCCGAAGATAGGGCTGTTTTTGATGTCATCATGAAAGGCCAGACTTGGGCGTTTCAGGGATTATTTCTGTTTTATTGGTCCCTTCAGAGGGAAGGGAGGCTGGGGAATGGGCTGGAATGACAGGCTGGAGCGGGTTTTACGGTCTCCCATGGCATGAAAGGTGTTTTATGGTGGGTGGGTGAGTGACTCCAGCCAGTGTCTGCTGCTTCATCGGGTCAATAATAACTCACTTTTCTTCTGAGTCACCACTCCTGTTGTGTCCAGCAAAGGGGAAGGTGAGGCTGTTTTATCATCTGGACAAAATTAATGATGGGGCTGCATCCCTCTCATCCCTCTAATGAAAACTGAGGCTCAGTTTGAACATCCTTCACTCCAGGGCCCGTTCTCCAGAGTGGAACTTCCTTGGAGTGATTGAACTTGCACTGCCCCATTCCAGCTGGAAATGTAAAACATTAATGATGGGGTTGCTCCATGCAGAAGAGGTTATTCCACTTCTTCTCTCTGCATCCCATGTTCTTTTCATTTTGCAGCGTGTGATTATGGCACAGGGATAACAAGTCTACCTCTTTTACCTATTTTTTTTTTTTAATTCCTGAGCAGTAGAACACCTTGCCAGACTTTTTCTATATTAACATTAAGCACAGGTATTGAAAAGTCTGACAGAAACCTGCTGCTCTTCAGAGATTTGTCCCAGTGCCAGCCTGCAGGTGGATGGAGGATTTTCCTCTTGGTGCCTGTTGGATCTTGCCTGGCAGCTCCCAGGAGCTTTAAATCTGGAGGTTTTTGGAATGTGATCAATATAGAGAAAGCACTGCTATCAAACCAGCAGGGACAGGGAAAAGTGCCTGCTGCAGGATGGCTAAAGAAATGGAGAATATTCCATGAATTCACAAGCTAAGTGGGGTTTCTGCACACAGAAACGGCATTTTTATAGTGAGTGAGATATATGGAGCTGTGACATATCCACAGTGGTTTGTATTTGTAGCAGAGTCTTTTTTGGCACCATTTGGGACCATTTTCTTCTGAAATAACAACAATGGTTTTTAAGTTAGGATGGTAGTGCAATATCACCTTTCTTTTTATTATATTTATTTTGTCTATATCTATCTATATCTATATCTATATCTATATATCTATATCTATATATTTCCTTTTCCTTTTCCTTTTCCTTTTCCTTTTCCTTTTCCTTTTCCTTTTCCTTTTCCTTTTCCTTCTCCTTCTCCTTCTCCTTCTCCTTCTCCTTCTCCTTCTCCTTCTCCTTCTCCCATTAATTTTTAGATTTATTTTTACCTTTGTTTTCATTTTTAGATTTATTTTTACCTTTTAACATTTCTACTGAGTTTTAGGGTAACAAGAGAACAACACAAGTAAATTAATTACGGCAGTGTCGATAAGAATTTTAAGATTGTTGCCTTTTTGCCACGTGTCAGGGAAAAATAAGGCTCAGAAAATTCTGGCTGGTGGAAAATCAGTGTGGTAAGTAAAATAAAAAGCCAGGAGTGATGGATATTTCCATGACTCAGTAACACCGCACGAATTAACAATGAAATGTCACACAGGAGCCTGGGTTTGCTTTTCTTTGCCCAGCTTTAAATCCCTGCTCTGTCAGTCACATATTTTACTCCACGAGGCAGCCGAGTGAGATGGGACAGCTGATGCCACAAAAACTGTCATCAGTCCCTGGGACCAAAGAAGGCAGAACTCAGGAATGAGCTTTTTTCTCCACATATTTTTGAGTTTCCTTTAAGTTTCACTTAATTCAGTTCTAATGGTTGGGTGTTTTGGAGTTGTGCTGCTTTTGTAAGTGGATTTCTACCTAAAAATCTGAAAAATCCTTGTTGCCTTAATTTCACCTCAAGTTTTTTTTTATCTTTGCTTGTTTAAAATCAGCATATTTTCATCCTGAAGGTCTCACTGAAAATTTTATACTTTGCAGGTAATTAAGCCTAAAAGAGGAAAATTTCAAAGCCTTGAACAGCAGCACCATTTTCATCTGAAGGGAATTATTTCAAGTGTCAGTAACAAAGATACATTACAGAAAAACAACCCTAATCTTGCACATTCTCCTGCATCATCAGCATTAGTGTCAATTATGCTTCAGTTGAATAATCTTTCTCTGGGGATGATGTAAGAGGCAAGAGGTTTCAAAGGAGATGCGTGTGCCATGAAGCAGAAGGAAAGTGAACATCATTTTGCTGTTCCAATTTTACTTTAAAATATTTTTTCTATGTTTGGTCTGAATTTTAATGGTCACATCTATTTAGGGTTTTTTTTTTCTGAAGTTAAAGCACGGTTAATTAAGATCCTGAAATATCAAGAGTTATGTTAATAATTTATCTGGCAAATTTTCTCGGGAGCTATGGTGAAAATATAAATATGCAGTACCAAGATTCCATTTCCACAAGTTTTGGTTCGTTTTTTTTTGGCTTTTTTTCCTTCTTTTTCTTAATGACCATCTTAAAATGCATTTAGCTGTGGTTCTTTTTCGATCTTACTCTCATGAACAGAATGCAGGCATATAAACACGGCCCTGCGAACCCAGAAATTTAAAGATATTTTAAAATCTTTTATAAAAATTATTATTGTACCATTTGAGTGCTAAAAACTCCAGGGGTTTTGGTGTACCAGTTGTACTGACCTGATGGAAAGGGTGTGAGGGGCAATACATCTGCTGCACCTGGGGCTGGTAACAATACAAACCAGGCTGCCCTTCCAGGGGGGACGTCCTGAGCTTCATGTCTGAATCCTGCAGGAAAATATTCAAGGAAGGAGTTATTAGAGAAAATAATTTTAAAGAGGATAATTCTGTTAGTCACTGTCTGGATTTTGCCTTCATTATATTGACTTTTGGGGGCTTAGTTCTGTTTTAGTAAGGGTTAATAGAGGTTGGTTTATGTTTTAATGGGGCAAATCTGGGGATGATCCATCCCTGGAAGTGCCCAAGGCCAGGTTGGACGGGGCTTGGAGCAAGCTGGGAGAGTGGAAGGTGTCCCTGCCCATGGCAGGGGTGAGACTGGATAATCTTTAAGGTCCCTTCCAACCCAAACCACTCCGCGATTCCATGAAGACATGAACCAGCTCCTGCGTTTCCGTAATTACAGCTTCAAAAAAGGAAATCCCAGGCCACATTCCACGCAAAGGGCAATTCAGAAAACATCGGGCCCTGTTTATATTTTTATTTTTTTCCTCCCTGCACTCACAAACCACACACTCCAGCTTTCACTCCTCAGTGTGCACAAGTATCTCCCTCTTTTTTCATTCTCCCTGATTTTATCTTGCAGGCTGGCAGCCTCCAGCTGCCTCTGGAATTTTGGCATTAGCTGGAGGGTGAGGTCTGTCATGTACAGGAAAGAAGTGGCAGAGAAAAATCACACTGGGCTGACTACTGGGTTCAAGATGCAAGGAAGATGTAAAAATGGAGGAACTCAGTGAGAAATTCTTGTTCTTTCAAGTCTCCAATAGCACTTTTCCTTCTGCTTTAAAACATGACCAACTTTTATGGCATTTTAGTCTGTCTAAAAAAATTAATAAATAAATATATATACACATTATTTCTTATATTATCTATATTTTATATATCATGCATGTAGTATATCTAATAAACACAAAAAATATTCAGTATTTTTACGGTCTATTATTAGAAGCACAAATTAGACTTGGTTTGACATCCACTTCTAATAAATATCCGTGTTATTCTGGTGACCACCAGATGAAGATTTTCAGAAATCCCAACTTTCCAGCAGCTTGGAAGTGATTTAAAAGTGGGAAGTTGAGTGCTGGCAGAACCAGGAGAGACACCAACAGGGAGTAGCTACACGTGCTTGTAAAGGGCTCCTGCAGTGCTGCCTTTGTATCCTGCTCATCCTGCAGCCCAGGGATTTGGGAAGATAATGGGAATGTGTTTTTCATCAGCTGCTCAGAGGTTTTCCACTGAACTCCTCTGACCTAGATGAGTGTTTATCCAGGAAATAAGAGATTTAGATCAATTTCCTCCTTAACCTGGATGGCTTCAATCCCCAGGTATGTTCCCTGACAACATCTCTCCGTTCCTTGGTCTTAATCCAATTAAGACTTTTTTTTTTTAAAAACTCCTCTTTCATTTGGTGGCCATGACTTCTTCCTCTCCCAGCCATTCAGGACCAGCTCAGGGCCCTCCTCTGGCAGGTGGAGTTCTTCCTTTTGGCTGCTGCAGGTGATCAAGATACACTTTGCACCTCGGATCACAGCAGAGATACTGTGGAAATACTGGAGGGTAATTTAATTTGCTTTTCAGGGACCTCTGCTGCCCTAAACAGGCAGTTCCCTCTATCTAGCATTGAAATTAGCCCAGGTAACTTGACACTGCACGTAAAAACAGAGCTGATATTTATATTTGGTGGCACTGATGTCTTAGAGTTTCTCTTCTGTTTGTGCTGAGAAAAGTGCAGGTGAGCTGAGGTGTTGCACCAAATCTGCTCCACATCCTCCTGCTCAAAAACACTGTTTTGTGAACTTTTGTCTCTTGAAAACACCAGCTGATGGCAAATCCTGTTGTCAGGGAGCATTTGGATATTTAGGATTCGAGTTCCCTGTCCAATGGAAAACCATTTGTCCTTGTGCATCTTTCTGAGGATTGTTTGAGGAAAAGACCAGAAAATAGAGAATATTTAGAAATTTAGAGTATTTAGAAATCTTAGAAATTTAGGACTCTTTGTGCAATAGAAAATATTGGACAAACAAACATGGACATGTCCAAATATGCTTTTCCTGAGCTCTAGCCTGTAGCTTGACAGAGCCATAAACACCAACGTAGCCACACCATAATAAGAAAATCCTTCCAAAAGCACATTTTTGCCATAGAAAACAGGGATAACAACTACAAAAAACCCACTGACCATGACTTGAGAGCCATGCTCCTGCCCCGTGGTGCTGTACTGGAGGCTGCTACACCACGGCTGCTCCGCGGAGATATTTGGGATGTGGGTGGGAAACGCCTCCGGCTCCTCAGGACCCTCGAAGCCATCGATGCTCCTGTGATTCTTGAAGGGAGAAGCTTCTGGTGGCAGGGCCTGGTGTGCTTCCTGGAAAACATCCTCGCTGATCTGCCTCTTGTAAGGGTGGAAAGGGTTCCTGCTGCTCTTGAGGAACCGGTCGTAGTTCCCGGCGGTGTTTTCCTCGTAGCTGTACCGCTGGAATTTTTCCGTGCTGAAGGATGCCTTGAATTTGTTCTTGCCACAGGGGATTCCTTGGCTGGCGGGGTACCTCCCGTGGATCTGGTCCTGCGATGGGGAAGCGGGGCTGGGGCTGTGAGAGGATTCTGAGCTCCTCCTTTCTGTCCTGGTGTCTGGTTCGAAGGGTTGGCAGCTGTAGCTGGGGTTGTCCTGCGATGGAATGTTGGCATTTATTTATTTAAAGGTTGGTATTTAAGTTTGAGCGACTATTTTATTGTTCTCATTGCCTAAGTTTGTTATCTATGTGAATTCTAAAATTTAAAATTTGTATTTTAATTACATTAAAAATGCATTTTTTAATGGTAAGTACGAAATGACCGGTTCTAACCACCTTCATGCAGAGAAGCCCTAAAAAGATCTCAAGGGTTTTCTGGTTGCTTGCTATCCAAAACTATTCAGCAATGAATAAATAAAAGCAAGGCCAGGTTAGGCTGGGCTTTGAGCAGCCTGGTATGGTCAAGGGCATGGATCTGGATGATCTTTAAGGTCTGTTACAACCCAAACCACTCTGTGATTCCACCAGAAAACTGAAGTGTCCTTGAGAAACAGGGCACCTTGACTCTCTGGTCCGATCATTTCAGGGAAAAGCTGAGGAAGATCAAGTGATGAAAGATTAAATGACAGGAATGTGATAAGTGCAAGTCTTGTCGCCTGCAAGTTTAGTCAAATCAGCTTGATCTCATCCCCTGGTGGTGTTACAGGCTCCAGATTTGTTGGTGGTTACATCACTGCCCTTCATTAAGGTGGCCACACTCATTTGGAGACACAAGACAGGCTCTGGGCAGACACTTCAGCCTTCCTGTCTCATCTCCTCCCCTCCCTCCTGCACTTCAGCAGAGAGAAAACAGCAGCTACCAAAGCGCTCTTTCATCTGGAGGAGAAAGGCTGGAGCAGGGCTGGAGGCTGGGTGCCGGCGCTGCCAATATTCATATTTCCCCTGACATCAGGGATGGGTAATTACTGGGATGCCTTTGAGAGGACACCCAGCAGCAGGAGCAGGGTGATGTGATCAGGGAGGGGGGAATGGAATGTCCTGTGTTCCACTGAAAGGCAGACCAGGTTATTGAGCGGCCCCTTCCCTCCTTCCCTCGCCAAATCCGAGCTGGATTTTGAGAAATCCCACGAGGGAAATCAGGATAAATCCAGCGCTCTCTGCAGTGGAACACAGCACAGCCTTTCCAGTCATTTTAAGGAATGGAACAGAACATTTGGCTGGAGTTTAGGATCAGCTGAGCAGGATAACTCAGGTTTCTACCCTTCAGTAGTAAAACTTTCAGAACTTGCTTTGTCACCAGTAGGTTTGGTGAGATTTAGTGCAGCCACGAGCTGAATGCAGATTCTGATCTTCGAAGAAAGAGAGCAGATCTGGGCCAGTTTACTCACACTTTGCTGAACTGGGGATATTGAATCCCCCTGTGCCTTCATGAGGTCCTGCTGGTCCCTTTCCAGAGTGTCCGAAGGAGAAAATTTAATATTGGATTGGTCCTGGAGTAGCGAAACCATCACCAAACCCACGTCGGACAGAAACCCTGTTAAGGCAAAATCAGATTACAATAAGCACTTTTAAAAAACTTGAACTGTGAAACAAATCCCTTGTTGGGTGCAAGTGACTGGACAAGCTTGGATATGCAGCTGGAGCCATCCTTAAGAATTCCTGATACAGGGGAATTTTTTTTTTTTTAATCTCTTAAAGAAATGTTCTGTAGATGCAATTCCAGTGAAGATGTGGTACAGAGTCTCTATGGATTCACCACACAATTTTTATAAAAATAAGCACTTTCTTTGCTTTCTATAGGATCATAAATTAATGAAAATGTATTGTTTTGGGGTTATGCAAATTTAGCAATGTCACTTTATTGAGAGATTGGGATATAAATGCACCCCAGTTGTTTTCAGAGGGACTACGTTAAAAAAGAAAAGGATATTTTTCTATCATTACTCAGACTGATGGTTACAACACACTTATATTTTCCCCTTTGTTTTTTATTAGTCCCAATCCCTTCAGCCTTTCTGTTCTGTTTTGCATGACTTAAATGTATCTGAGATATGCAAATGCCTTCATCATTCCATCCCTGTTTTTGTTAGTTGAATCTCCTCTCAAGTTCCCAATCTTTGATCTTTGGATTTAGGAGCCATATCTGATGGTGTTCTTTGGATTAAAAGGAATAAATTTAATCTTCTGGTGTTTTGTTTTTTATCATGACTTTTTTCCTTGTTCACTGTAACCTTAGAGTAAAACAAAAGTAGAACACGCATCCTTTTATGTCATGCACCAAGGTTGCAGCTACATAAAGGTGTTTGTGCTCGTAATTTCGATTTCGATGGAAAAAAAAGCCACCTTAATTCAAGAGTTAATCTGCCAGGTCTGCCACGTGTTGAAATAGCTGTTAGGTAAATATCTAAGGGGTTTGTTAGGTTTGCTTAACAAAGACATATCACCTAAAAACGTGGAAACCTTTTTTTGCCTTTATAGTTCAAAGAGAAATCTTGTATTTATGATGAGTAAGACTGCACCGCCCGGGGGAATGGAGCACAATGGGGCTTGGAAATCAAGCAGGAGAGCTGGAGTAGTACATTAGGGAAAAAAAATGATGTGAGATAAAGTTCAGAAATGTCTCAGGCGCAGGCTCCTCTCCCAGTGGCTTAACTGGAGGCTGATGAGGAGAGAGATTCCTCATCTTGAAAGAAGCAGGTGGGAAAACTGACAGCTAGGAGAGATATGTGAGTGTCTGTTTGCAATTTGTAAGTGTTCCACACTGTCTGCCCTCCCCGTGCTGCTTTCCCACTCATCTTCAGGTTATACAAAGCTGTCTCTGACCTCTCTTTCACACTGCAATTTTTCAGCCCTGCTGCCTCATTTGTGGTCTGGAGCATTAGAGTTTTATTAAGAGCTTTTGCACAGGTACAGTTCTTGCCTGGTGGCTTCTGCATTGTGAGAATTTTCATGAATCCTTTCTGAAAGCAAAGTGAATTTGTCGTGGTTGCTTGGACAGTCAATACAAAAGGTCCGGGAAAACCAAGTCATTCTCGTCCCTCCCCTCTGAGACCTTTGCCAGGTTCTGTTGATGAATTCCATTTTGGTAGGAAAGGATGAGTTTCAGTCACATTTTAGACTATAAAAATTTCCCCCTGTGCAGGAAAACTGTTTTCTTTTTATTAAATGAGAAGCAGCCATCGGGAAAGTATTTTTCTTTTTTTTTACTGTTAAATGAGAAGCAGCCTTATACTTAAACAATGTTGGGCTGATGATCTGTGTTTAGTGGTGGTTAGTGAATGCCTTTGTCAAGAATCCATTTTGGAAGATCTCCCATGTGGGGACAAATTCCAAGGCCACAATCCCAGTGCTGTTTTCAGTGTTCACACTGGCACCAGCAGCTCAGTAAGAGCTGCAGCTCCAGGTTCTCCCCATCCTGGAGCTGGCACGCCGTGGATCTGTCTTGCTGTGGGAGAGAAAAGCCTCTGGCCATGTACTTCTGATTTTCATTTTATTCTTGGAGTCCAAACTTCTCACTTCAAAAGCCATTTGCAACTTCACCCTTGCTGATGTGTCTCACAAATGCAGATCAGTTTAAACTGCCAAATCAACATACTGAAAAATCTTTGCTGTCACTGTTCATGAAGTATCTTTTTTATTGTCCCTTATAGACACTTCATTTTGTTAAAAGAACATAAAAAGAACAAACAAAACCCACAAAAAAACAACAACAAAAAAACCCCAAACCAAAACAAAAACCAACTCAAAACCACTTTGCATTGTTAACACAGATTTTAGCAAAGAGAAATCACATCACTCACTGACAAATCTTCTTTAGGAGCAGAAATTACAGCCAGGGGAGGTTGCCAATAATCAGGATTACAATAAATCATCTGCAACAAACTGTTCCTGGGAGACAGAGCTTAAGGAAGTTGTGGGTTGCCTGGATGTAGGATGTGCTAAAGCAAACAATGATGCTTTGATTTGGAAAGAGGTATCTGATTATCCCAGATGCAGCTGGAACCCTTTCACGTCGTTTTGGCTGTTGTAAATGTTGCGTGACCATGCGAGGCTCCTGTGATAAGATAACTGCCTCTGAAATAAGAAAGCAGTGAGAAGCTGTAACCTCAGCTGGGTGCTGGGGTAAGCAAGGCAGCAGCAGCTGATCTATTAGCTCTGCATGACTGAGCCCCGTGGCAGAAATCCACGGCTTGAACAATCCCCGGGTTTGCGTCTCCTCTGCCTCTGGGAGCCACCTGAACTGGCTGGATGCTGCTGTGAGTGCCCTCTCCAGCCCCTTGCCTTTCACAAGAGGTGTTTGGATGTTCCCCAGGTCCGAATCCCTCCTCCGCGCCTGCCGTGGGCAGCTCCCTGAGCTCGGTTTGACGCCAGCTTGTGCGACCTGCTCACATCTCTGCCTCAAACCCTAAATCATCCTTTTCCCCTCCACATCATGCTGATGTTTCCCAAATAACCGGGAACTTTTTTTCCCCTCAAGTCTTTATGAAAAAGGAGCCATGAGGTTTCAGAATTCCATTTTTCCTTTTACTGTTAAAAATCCATCACGTGTCAGTCGAAGGTGTGGCGTGCCAAACATCATGGAAATGCCCAGAATGTTGTGACTAACACTTGTCATGGAGACAGGAATATTTCTACACATAACTAATTATGGAAAGCATTCAGAAGAAGGATTTGTTGGTAAGAATCAGGATTTTTTATAAGGCTTTTAATGAATTCTAGACTTCTCTAAGGTTATTCCTGCCAGGTTGACGCTGGAGGTTGTGCTGCCTCATCAAAGCTGTCATTGCCCTGTTGATCCCTGACATTCTTGTCACTAAGCCTTGCCCTGTTTTTAGGAGACACTTTCAGGAACAGGGTTGGAACCTGCACAGCCCAGCACTAAACTCTGCTTTGGCCACATGAACTCCTCAGTGCTTCCTTGCTCCTCTTTACAGATATATTGGACCTTGATTACAGGATACTTGAGTAACTTTACAGAGCTTCTAAGGATTGTAATTTCTTTTCTTCTGAATTTAAATCTGCCAGCGAATTTGTTTAACTGTGCTATTTTTGCTTTCTTATTCAAGGGTTCTGAGCTCAATTCTCTCACAGTTAGCTGCGATTGCTGCCCATCATTTGCTACCTCTGGAAAGACCTTTTGCATATTTAGAGAAAAACAAGGTCAATGCGACAGTCCCAAGAATGAATGAAGAAAATTTGCAATTATAAGACCCTTTTTGCATCCAGGGTCACGGGATGTGTTTGCTGCCAGCTCAGCAGTAAAGTACTGAATTCCTGTAAGAGAAGGATGCTATTTTTAATTAAATCATTCCTGAATTATCAGGGTTTCTTCATTAAGGGCTACCTGTAGGCAAGGCTGACGCCCAGGTGAGCACTGTGGACTGGTTGCCACCGTGTCCAGGTGTGCTGCCCAGAAGGAGGTGGGAACTCTGGAACATCCAGGTGTCTCCTGGATGAGAAGGTGGGGAGAGTGTTTGCAGTAGGTTTTTAACCTGCTCAAGAAACACATTTATAAAAACTACAACTCCGTAAAAATCAACCCTCAAAAGGCATTTGTCCCAAATCTATTTTATGGGGGGGAAAAAAATAATAGAGGCAGAAGCAGGAATTATTTTTGCATAGCAGAAAATATGCGGGTGATGTTTCACTGTGGTGTTTGGTCCAGGTTCCCATCCTTACATCAGCATTTTAGTTTTTCTTCTTTGCTTATATTTTATCCTGCATCTTTTACTTCTGGCACCACAGTGAGGTCAGAGGCCATGTCTGTCCTTGCAGAGAACTTTGTGAATTATTTCATTTTTCTTGTTTTCCCACTTTTTTTTTCTCCAGATGAAACATAGTCATTTCTCATTTTGAAGCCATTCCACAACTTAGATTATACTGTAGCCATTTCCTGAAGGATTTCTAGTTCTGCTGACACCTTTCTGGGATGGAAAGGCCAAAACAACCTGTGGTGTTTAAGATGCAGGCACACCATGGTGGTTGCTCTCCAAACACACAGAAATTCCCTCAAAATAGAGGAAAATAGATTATCGGGCTTCTTCTCAGCTTCATTGCAGGTCCTGTTTGTTCTGGGAATGGATTTTACCTCTAGTTCTAAAGTATTAATTTATGCAGAAGCAGAAAGCCTGAACAAAAATTCACCCACTATGGCTGAAATAACACTATAAGGACTTTCCTATTTCTTGTAGGCTGGGCAGACTCATCATCTTGGAAGTTCTTAATAGAGAAAAGTCCCTCACGGGTGCTGAACTTGCATAATTAGCCCAGCAAAGAGGGAACTCAGCACTGAACAGAAACCAAGCATGGAAAAATTTAGCTGAGAAGGTGAATGAGTTTGTCAGGTGCACTTGGTTTTCCCCTCACCCTTTCCCTCTTCATCCTAAACACTAAAACACCTTTCCAAGTCCACAGTTAACATATAAAATAGATGTCAGCTCTCCCTACCTGCCCTGCAACTCTGCCAGTGTTTTCAAACCCAATCCTTTGCATACCCTGTCCTGTTTTCTGGATGAATGGTTCTGCTGCTTCCTGAAGGAGGGGTATGAAATTTCATTGCTTTATTGTAGACATCTAAGCATGAAGTCAGACACGGTTCCAAGGGCTGGGAGCAGTTAATATGATACAGAAACTGTGTGATTCTGTCCTGAATAACCAGCTGGGTTGGCAGGAAAAACCAGCACAGGAGATAACGGCGTTCGAGGGCTGATGGCAGCAAATCTGTAACTGAATTCTCCGGGCTGAATTCAGGGTTTTACCCTGGCTCTGGGCAGTGCCACTGAGGAGATACCACAAATACAGCAAAGCTACCAACACAACCATCTGACTTATAAAAATAATTCCTAGGAAGAAGGAAGGGTAAAAACCAGCTACAGCCAGTAAATTGGATGGTAGGTAAGGAGATGCTTCCTCTGGCTCAGAAATCCGTGCACTGCAGATTGCTGAAAGCTGGGAGAAAGGAGCAGGGAATGATCACCTTGTCCTTCTCCAGGCATCCCTCAGTCCCTGCACCTGTGCTTCACTCTTACCTTTTTTACTGCCCTGTTTCACACCATCATTTGTGAGCTTCAGTGTCCCTTTCTCCTATAATTACGTGTGCTGTCTCCCACGTAGTCCTTCATCCATCCTTTCCTTCCCTCTCCCTGCAATGACAGTCTGTGTCACCTCACTTTCTTCTATCACGATATAAAGCCTTTTAAGATATTCCAGTGTATCCCTTTCCTTTCTGTGCCTATCTTGGTTCCTAGTTTCCAAAGCAGCTGATGGGCCATCCACAATATTCTCTGTATCCACAATATTTTCTGCATCCACAATATTTTGTATAAGGTTATTTTTTCAGACTCCACCACTACATTTGAATGGAAAGGCAAATACCAGTTGGTTTCAAAGCCAGATGCTAAGAGTGGGCATTGGCTAACATTTCCAAAAACGTGAGGAACGCTGAATGATGTAATAAACGAGGTGGGTCGGGGACTGCCAGCTCCTCCAGACCCAAAATACGACAAGCTGCGGCCCTGCTCCTTGCTGCTTGTGTGTAATAAAAGATGATTAATGAGCAGCTGTTCCCATGAGTTACCTATTGATAGCTCAAGGGCTGCGAGTGCCACCGTGCACCCCATTAATCCTCCCTGGGGAGCATCGCGCAGGGGGGACACACAGGGTAAGGGCTTTTGGGAGCCTCCTAATTCGCTTTACGTTCCTTTTTCTCCCCGGGGTGAGTCACGCTCATCTCCCTGTGACTTGAGAGTTCATCTTGGGATCTCATGCCATCTTTCTGTCTTTATGAGAAGGTGTGGATGATGATCCACCCTAATGGTTTCTGTTGCTGGCTGTGGCAGCATGTTTTATGACGGGTGTGGTACATTCCCATTTTCTCTGTTGTGCATGTACAGCCCCACCCGTGGCCACTCCCACCCTCCCACTGGGAATCGCCCACAGTAAGCTCTGTAATTACCTTTATTTGATCTGAGGAATGGATTTGGGAATCTTATTATTACTCAGCACAGTCGTAAGCTGAGTGTGTTAAAAAAACAAAACTAAAAAAAAAAAACCCACCCCCCCAAAACCCCTCTTTGGATGGCTGATTCACCGAGCAGGGATGTGTTAAGTGCGGAAATATCAGAGACACCAAAACACAGGTTCAGGGGCTGTTTAAGTTCAGTTTTCTTTAGTTTTCCTTTGGACTTGTCAGACTACAGTGCATGTAAACAATGTAGAATTTCACATGTTTTGAATTGTTAATGTCAGCAGGCAGAGCTGCCCTGAGTTAGAGTTTGGATTGGAAGAGATTCTGTTGGCTTTACACCGAATTAAACTGAATCAGCTCAAACTACAGCTTCTATATGTTCTGCATGTTTACTCTGGGCTATACAGTGCAGTTTACTCTGAGCCTCTCAGAAAAAAAATGATTTATGCAGCCAATAATGCAGCCCTGGTTCATTTATTTTTTTGGGGAAAACTTTGAAAAGGAGGAAAAAAAAAAAATCCACCCAAACCCCAAGACTAAAGCTCCTGCTCTGCCTTCAGAAGATCAAAGGCCTTTCAGCATCCACGTAAGAACCAGTAGCTAATCCAGGCACTCACAGGAACACAGCTGATGTGGAGTGATGTGTTCTGCTGACACCTCCTCCTAGGCATGCATGAGAAATGGTGCATATAAAGCAGGAAAAATGGAGGAACAGGTCATGGACAATGACAATTTTCCCCTCACCTTCCGCTCCTAGCAAGAACTTCTCTGTCCACAAAGCTACAGTGCTGGTTTTTCCCCCCACTGATCAGTACTGGTTCTCATGTTAGGGTTTACTGGGGAAACTGGGCTGATGGTTTGCTTGGGTGAGCAGGAAGAGTTTTTGACGAGATTACTTCCTCGCAGGTCTTAAAGGAGCAAAATATCCACTGAAATCCTGAATATAGACAGAAAAATCTCTTTGCATGGATGAGTATTTGGTTGAAAGAGAAAATAGAAAATTAATGTGCTGAGGTAATCTTTGGGGGTCCGCTGGGATTTTGTGGGGCATTAAAGTATTCCCAAACACTAAATACTAAAAAATATAGTATTCCCAAACACGAAAGTATTTCCAAATTAAAGTATTCCCAGATAACGTGGGAAAAAAAGAGGTGCAAAGCTCCCTGACAGAATTTGCAGGTGACGGTGTTGTTCTGAACAGTTATGATGAAGATGAGGTGGGAGGAACAGCAAAAAGACATGATGAGGTTCAGTGATGGGGCATTAACCTGACAGGTTGAAGGGGAGTGGAAAAACATTGTTAACCAAAACAGGGCTGCAATTCTGCACCAGCTCTGATATGAGAGGTCTGTTTTAAACACATCAACACACAGAATATTTCAGCTTTCGGTGCCATGAATTCTCTGCAGTGCAAAAAGTGACGTGATTCCACAAGTTACAGCTACCTGCCTTCAGGAGCAAACACTGCTTAGGGAGAAGGGAGAGACAGAACGAAATTGCAGGTGAAAAAATAAAAACGGCAAACGCCTGATTATCCCAACACTCTTGTCTCCCTTCCCCCAGAAAATTACAAAGTCATTGCCACCCCAGCATCAAGTTGAGAACTCGGTTTTGTAATTTAAAACATTGTCTTTGGGACTCCAGGAAAAGCACGAGACAGACAGGCTGAGGAATAAATGAGGGACAGTTTGGAGATTAAACAAATTTATGGGAAAATACAGCCTGACATTGTTTTGCAAAATGAGTAACATAGAAATATGTTAATCCTTTAGGGAGGAATAACTGCCGGGAAAAAGGTGAGATAGAAGTGACTTGACATTAGGAAAGCTAAAAGAAGTGGCGAAGGGGAGGGAAAAGCAAATTTTATATTGTGGGCAAAAGTGGACGTCGTGCATGAAGGCATTAAACTCCCCAGAAAGGTTTTTGTAAGCATTGGAAAATTAATGTTTGCTGTAAATATAAGTAGAAAGGAAATTCCCAGGACAGGATCTGCAAATGAGGGAAAATGTGAAATAGGCACGGCTAAACCCCTCTGTTTTCACAGCTCTGAGACGCACCAGAGTATCTAAAACCTGGAAGTTGTGGCCATTTCATTCCTTCCCCCAGTTACCCTTCTGTCCCTTCACTGCCAAATGTCCAAGGGTGGTTCTTCCCCTTTTCCCTGCCCACTTCCCAAGCACTCCCACCTCTGCTGCACCCACCCGTTTTCCCAACGCCTCATTTATTCCTGCAGCCTATTTCTGCCTCATAAACACCGAGTCCTCACCCTGAGCAGCAGGAACACCAAGAGCAGCTGCTTGGTTTATAAGATAATTTAGTTTTATTCTTCATCTACTTTAGCTCTTTTGGGAAAATTCTTTGTGGAAGCTGCTTCTCCTAAAAGAAAAGCGAAACAAAGCTGAGTTTCTTTGCCCGGTTCTCTTCATTCCTGAGGGTTTGGAAACAAGATTGTTCCAGCCAGCGTGATTTGAATGTTGGATGCAAAACTTTTGCAAAATTGGTTTATCTGGGATGGATTTTTTCAGCCTTGTGAAACGTGAGAGGCTTTTATAATAATTTTAATTTTTCCTCACCAAACCGCAGTGGGGAAAATGCCAAAATCTGTGATGTGCAGACCCTTCTTCGAGGGATAAATGAACCTCTTCAGGGCTTCAATCTTGAAAGTATTTTATCAAGGGTAGCTAAGAAATGGAGACCATGATAAAAGCCTTTTCCATGCTTAAATTTCTTGACTTTTAAATGAATATCTGAAGCAATAACGTCCTTCAAGAGCTCTGTTGGTGTTCAAAATAGCATCTCTGCTTTCCACTGTTTCTGAACAAACTCCAAATTCCAGTCTTCTTTTGTGTGTCCCTGGTACTGAATGAATCCCTTCAGGCTGAGCATGTCCATTGTATTCATAACTGAGATAACAAATGCACTTTTACTTTTTTCTATCCCAAATTACTGAAAATGATTAATGAAAATATCATCGGGCAAAGTGTGAATAAAGAAAAAAAAAAAAGCTAGACTAAGTAAACTGGAAAATGAAGAGGAGGATTTCAGTTCTATGATTTTATGGACACCTCTCACGGGAAAGCAAAAAAAAAAATCGGGATTTCTTTCACCACAAAACCTGAGGTAATAACACCCTGGAAATAAAGGACAGGAATGTCACAGAAACAGCAAACATCCCCAAACCGTGTGTGCAAAAACAGTTTTGCAATAAACACTCTGACAGTCCCTGTTCCATTGAGGAAACGTCATTTAAGCAAGGATATTGAATTGTGTACAAGACCTTGAACCTGTTACAGAATTCATAATAGAGATGAAAATTAGAAGCAAGAAAATGGTTGAAATTAATTAAGAACCATTCAAGTCCCGCATTTTTCCTGTATCATTGTGCAGTTTATGAGGCCCAAGAGATTCTTCCTGGGAGCCTCATTCCCCCTCTGAACAGGGATTTTGTTCAATCTCTCCTTAGTGTGGAAATGAACTCCTTTATCATAATAGAATCTTAAATTTTGGGGAGCAGCTGGCTCTAAAGAAGTTGAAACTACGCTCGTTTCTTCTCTTAAAATATTAAATTTCAGTGATACATAAAACATAATTAACTGATCTAAGGGGATTACCACATTAAAGGCCGAGACATAAAACTAAACCCATTACAAAAGCTGTTCTGTTTTCTTATACATAAAAAATCATGCAAATTGAACTTTTTATAGGTGTTTGTTTTCAACACATAAAGCACAGCTGATAAAGAATATTCATTAAGGGACTAGAAATACAGTTTTGTATTATTGCTGACGAGGTCCTCTGACAAGCAATTTCAGGAGTAAAAGGAATTGATATTTTAATATATGATTAGATCACATAAACCCTCACAAAACTATATCAAGTTTGTTAACTACTTGTTCCAGTGGTTTTGTTTTCTTGGATTTTCTAAACAGCTGTAGGACTAAATTTATAATGTTATGGTATTTTGGGCATTATACAGAGTGATGCAAAACCAGAACAAGGAGTCATGGATTCAGTTGCAGAAAAAAAGATGTCAACATGTGAAAGCAGAAACCTGAACAAACAGCCTTTGTAGATGTTTATTCATAAATTAATGAATAAACTTGAAATTAAAGAACATGTCTTTATTTTAGACCTTTTGCATTCACATATTTACACCCTCTGATTTAATATTTTTTCCTGTTAAACCCAGAATTTTATATTGTGGCAGTATATCAGTTATTATGTGGGAAATATGTTTTATAGCCAAGGAGAGTCGTGCCTGGGGTGAGTTTTATCTGAGTGTGTTGTAAAGGAATTTCTACGTGAGGAGTTTTTTGTCAGCTTTAGCTGCTCTTTGCTGGTGAAGAGGTACAAATTTCTACCTAGAAGCAACCTCTACTTTGCTTTTTTTTTTTTGTGACAGATCTCACTCCACGGTCAAAGACCATTTTCCTCCGTGGCTGGGAGCCTTTTGAGCAGAGCTAAAAAGTGTCTGGTTTTCAAAGCCTTGGTTTCCAATTCAAACCAAGATCTACAGAGCAGAAACATCATTGGAGAAATTCAGAGCCACAGGAGAACTGGGCTGGAAGGGATTTCTGGAGATGATCTGGTCCTGCTCTCCCTGCTCAGTGCCAGCTCAGCTGGGTTAAAGTGGAGACAAGAGGAGGAAAACAGTTAAAAAATATAGAACACGTGCCTGGTTCCTCCCATCAGGGAAATCCAGGCCCTGTGTCTGTTCCAAACCCTGTGGATGATGTTTGGGCATTAACATCCCTAATGAGCCCAGCACCAAACTTGCTCAGCCAGGGTAAAGGAATTCTTATGGGTTCTCTCATTTGGTTTTCTTACAGTCTTCCTTTTCTTCTCTCTCTCCAAAATAAATAATGCCACTTGCCACTTTTCTTATTGTGATCCCTGGTGTATCTTGTTTTTTGGTTTTTTGGGAAACTCAACGCTGCTGGGATAGGGAGTGTGCAGGAATTGCAATTTTTATCTCATCAAGAATGCAGATGTTTGCACGGGCAGTTAAGAAATAAAGGTAAAAGCTGGACTCTTACAGGTTCCGTGTAAAACCACGGGCAAGTATCATAGATACATCACATGCTTATTTTTCAGAATTTGAAGACGTTCAGTTTGATTATCCATAGTGTTAATTTCAATATTCTATTCCTATATTTCTACTATTTCCTATCTTTTACTATTTTTGTTGCACAGATTTTTAAGAGTGGCTTTTTCTGTGGAGGCTTTTAACAATGAGGAACATCATCAGTTTAAGTCAAATTTTGCAGCCTCCTTTGCAGTCCTGTTGAGCATTTCTGCATGGATAAATTTGACTTATTTTGTCTGTTGAAAACAGTTTCCCACTGTATTTTTGTAGAGCCAGAGAGGAAAAAGAGCAAGTGACAGAATTATGCTGAGTTTTAGTTGTTAAGTTTGCTGAACACTGAGCTGTAGGGCACTCTCACCTCTGTGAGGATGGGCAGAAATCTAAGTTCTACCTTTTTCTGGGAAGAATTCTAGAGTGTTTTAACCATTGAATAATTTTTTTTTTTTTTTTTGAGGCAATGAGCTTTTCCATACAGGTATTTTATGCTGTGTGCTGAAGTGATATATGCCCATGAACAGTAAATTTCCATAGATTTAAATACGTGGTACTATTGCTCAACACCTCACAAGACTGTGAGCAGACTATCCAAAAAATATATTACTTTCCATGAGTGGCTAATCTTCCATAAATCGGCCCTGGTTTATAATTTTTTTAGTCCTTTGAAAGGTTCTCATAAAAGATGTTGGCCAATAATATTTGCTGCATGTTCCCAAAACAGAATCCAGGTGTCACAAAGCTGACCCCAAATCCATAGGGCAGAGCAGGTGCTCTCTAGACACTCTGCATTTCAAAGAAAAAAAAAAAAAAAAAGAACCCATCCCAAATCTATTCCTGGGTGGAAAAGTAGGGCAAACATTAATTACTGACCTTAAAGCACAGGGGAAAACTAACGGGGCATTGCCAAGTCAGAGGATGAGAAATTCTGGGATATTAATGATGTTTGCCTGTGATCTCACCCGTGGAAGAATACCTGTGTTCTCACCTCCCAGAGGACAGGGCTGAGGCTGTTTGAGGTCTCCAGGTTCAGTGGCCCCAATTAATCTCGTTCTGGTGAATTTTAGAGAATCAGCTGAAATTACTGCAGAGCTGCAGGTCTGAGAATTGGCTGGGTACAAGTGGATTTGCAAGGCTGAAAGGAGGTAAATCACTCCCTGTCATCAAACCAGAAAGGGTGAGGGAGTTACAGGTGGCAGATTTAACTTCACCTCCCAGAAAAGGACAAAATTTTAAACCCACTGAACTAAGGAGGAGGAAAAAAAAAGCAAAAGTAGAAGCTCTTATGAATTTGCTAAGAAGGAATTGTCCTGGCAGTGTAGTTTCCCTGGATATTGGCCTGGCAGGGACAGAACAATACAGATTATACAGCCGGGTGTTAGTGAGGCTGCTCTGATTTTGCCCGTGATGTTCTCATAAGCAGGCTAAGAAAATGTATTTGAGATAAAACTCCTGCAGAGAGGAGGCAAAGCTGGGTGGAACAGAGAATTAGGAGGAGTTAGACACTGGCTGCTGTCAGAATGAAAGGGCATCTGGAGTGGATTTCTTCAAGAGCCTGCCACTACTCGGTATTTTCACTAATGACTTGAGTGATAGGCTGGAGAGGAGCTCTAATCAAATTTGGATACAACTGGAGACGGGAGGCTTTGCCTAGCTAGGTGGAGGGCAGGATTAATATTCAAAAGGAGCCAGGGAAAAGAGTCTGAAGACAACAAAATACACTTGAATGATAACTGAGCTCAGCACCACTGGAATGAGAAACCCTGCAGACAGCGAGCAAGGAGGAGGCAGCAATTCTGCCTGGAAAGACCTTGGTGTTTTGAAGGGTTGTAAGCTGAGCCTAAAGCGGCCAGATCGTGGCATAAAGGAGCAGGCAGACAGGCTGGCAGGGGCAGGGTGCCGGCAGAAATGTGTTCTGTGAGACCTGGGGAAGGAAATCCTCTTGGTCCAGCGTCAGCTGAAGGTTTGGGATTTTGGTCAGCGCATTTCAAAAGGTTGCCCTCCAGTTTGAAGTCCGCAGGAGGGGAGGGAGAATGGTCGGAGCCCTGGGAATTCTGGCTTATGAGGAAAGATTTACAGAATTAAGGTTGTTTGGTCTGGAAGAGAATTTGTACTGCAGGACATTCCAGCTCCTTTTGCCCACCTCTCTTTCTTGCTCTTCTTTGCAGCAGCTTGGGAGGACAGTGCCTCGGTGTTTAATTATTCCAACTGGGAAAATAGTAAATTATTTCCTTCTATGAATTACTTGCATTCCTGGGAGAACAGGTTCCTGTCTAATATTTCTGGCATCCTACCATTTGCCCACAGAGGGGAATGTTGCAGGGACCTGTCCTGGCAGGTCTGTTGAACCAGCAGTTAGGAGTTTGCAGGGCAGGGATACCTACCCATTCCAGGAGTAAAGTACTGGATAGGTGTGGAAGTTGTAAGCTGACACTGGATGAGCTCCTTTGAGAGGCTCTAACAAACTGGTGAGGCAGCAGTACAGAGGGAAACAAATTGGGTTAAAATGACAGCATGTTTAGCTTCATTACATGACTCTGATGGAACCTCACCCTCGATGCTTCATTCATTTCTGAGCACTTCACCCAACAGAAAGATAATAATGCTCTGGATTGCAGTAGCCCTGTCTCATCCAAGCACCTTAAAATGATTTTACATACGTTTACTGAGCCTCAAAAGGCACTGGTGGGATTTGTAAAGGCTGCACAGGAATAGCTGTGCTAACCACGTGTTTAGCAGCTCCCCCCAGTACTCAGCAAACATTCAGCAGGGCCCAGAGAAGGCAGGTTTAGTTTGAAAATTTAGGGGATTCAGGTAAAAGACATGGAAACACCTTATGTATTATTATTTTGTTCACAGAATGCAAAAAGAGGAACCAAACCACGTAGCTCTAACCCCTTGCACCCTGAATAAAATGAAGAATAATGCATTCTATCACAGTTGTTTGGAGCAAGCTGGCCTAGTGGAAGGTGTCTCAGCCAATGGAACAAGATGGGCTTTATGGTTGCTTCCAATTGAAACCATCCTGGGATTTTATGGTGCTGTGTGAGCTCTTTTAATTGCTTTTTTAAAGGAATAATTGTGGCATATATTCCCCTGGGAAGGGAGACTTTTTTTCCAGAAAGGGTTTTTTCCTTGCAAAAAACCAGCAAACTCAGAGCTCTGGGTCATAGCCAGGTCTCAGCTCTCTTGGCATGATGGAAACAACCACTGCTGGTATCTCGTGTGTGACCAGGAGACTTGGGAGCACAAGATGGGTGAAAAACCCCCTCAGTGGGCCATGTTATGTACAGGACTTAACTGACTCAAAAGAAAACAACAGAGACCCCAGGATGTTTGTCTGTGGGGTGAGGAGACAGCTGGGATGTAGCAGAGGATGAGCTAACGAGGGCACGACTCGGATTTATGTCTGAAACGTGGCAAAAGAGTTAATTATTGCCCTAATCCTATTAGAAATGGCCAAGCGTCTTTGGTCAGTAGGACTGGCCAAGACTTTGCTTTTGGTCCCCAACACAAGCAGCATCCCGTGGCTGGCAGCGCATGAGGGCATTGATCCCAGAGTGTCTCAGGAGGGAGAGCAGCACCTCACAGCTCCGACCCTGACCCTCAAATCCACGGAACTGTTCGGGTTGGGAAGGGCCTTCAAGCTTCAACCTTCCACCAGGGCAGGTTGTGGTGATTTACTCAGGGCAAATCACCTTCCTCCTCCAGCCTTGCAGAGCTCTGACAGCTCCCACCCTGCTCTCAAACACTGTCAGCACGAAGAATTCCTTGGGAAGATGCAGCCCCGGCCGTGCTGGCGGAGGCAGGAGAGGAGGATGTCATTTGTAGCTCTCTCCTAATCTGCATTATCTCCATGATTAATCTCTTTGTCTTTGGAGCTAATGATTTTTGGGGTGCAGGAGAGCAGGGAGGTGCGTTTGACCCAAATCTCAGAGCTGGGGCTGTCTGAGGAACAAGAAAGGGCAAGGCCACCACCAGCAACTCCTCACTGCTGGGAACCATCCACATTTCCTGTGGGGAACTGGAAAATTCCTTACGAACACTGACCCCCCCAACTGCTGTTTCACCTGTGCCACATCCAAACCAAATTTTCCTCACTTTCCAAGGGGCACAGGCAGCAGGAGCCAGGCTGGAGTGTTTTGCATGTGTAATTGTTTGGTTTGTAAGCAGGACACAGCAGTATCTGTGAAAATTAGACACTTCAGTGCTTTGAGTTCCTGCTTTTTAAAGCGTGAATACGTGTAGTGGTTTTATTTTTTTTTAAATTTTGTTTGTGCTTATTTGAAATTTTATGCTTTTTAAAATGTCTTGCATGGAGTAGTGCAGGACTTCTGCCTCCCAACCTATCTGTGGTCACTTTAGGCCATCACCAAAGGATCAGTTTGGTTCTAACACGAATCAATTATCAATTTTTTTTTTTTTGCAGGGGCTTGGAAATTTCTGTTTCAGATTTTTTTGGAGGCCGTATATCTGCCTCCCTGTCCTTGGTCATTTACCAGCACAGGAAATCAGGTTATGGGAGTGATTTCATGACTGAAAGTAGTTCTGCATGACACCACTTCTTGTGTGATGTATCTGGAACTTTCTTGCCAAAAATATTTGAATATTGTTGTTGTGGTTAATGTTAAGTTTCCAGAAATCCTAAAAAATTACGTTTTCTTTGAATTTCTGTTTTACAACATAGATGCTCTGAAAGGACAGAGAATTGCAAGACATTTTCTGATTTTTTAAAATGTATTTTTCTTGTTATCCCCTGTACCTGAGCTGCAAACTACTGTCCTAAGAAAGGAAAGCCTGTAGTCACCAGGGATGGATCTGAAGGATTTTACTCCATGTAGGTGAATCTTCCCTCTCTCTCCACTTTCCTCTTCCAGGCCAGTAAAAGCAGGTGTTCTGTGTGCTCCTGGCAGGTTCCTGTGCTGCACCTACCACAGTGGCCTTTTACAGATATTTCCATTTACTCCCCGGAGTGCTGCGCTGGCTCCTGTCTCCAGCGGTGGCTCCAGCACCATCCAGGAGCTCAGCAATATCACACCAGAATCTGTTCATGTACAAGCCAGGACTTTCTCACACTCCGCTTTTACATTTGAGCTCAGATTATTTCATTTGCATTAACCCTTCTTCTGTCAGTGCCCATCTCCCCTCGCCAGGATAAACAATCTGCTCTAATTGTGTCTTTTCTTGGCTGCATATATCATATCTGGCTGACAGAAAACTTCACAGTCGTTTGCTCCTTCAGAAATATATCTATCCAATATTTTTTCCCTTTATGTCCATTATTAGTTATTAACAAAATACATTTTCAGCCTACACCTTACCCAGTTCAACATATCCCGTATAGTGTTCAAATTAGAAAAATATGACCCTGATAAACCAAACTGAAACCTTTATAAAGTCTAATTCCACAAGATTTAATCTGCTGTCCAGGAAGGCAGGAGGGTCAAGAGTTGAATGACAGATGGTTGTTATTTATAGGTTTAGATAATTATTGTGTTTGTAACACAAACAGTCCCTTTCTTGCTGGAAATCTAACAGTCAGAAACTAAAAAGTGAAAAGAAAGTGATATAAAGAAATAAGAATTCAGTGTCTAGAAATAAGAATTACAGTGCTCAAATTCAGCCATTCCTGCACTTAACACATCCTGGCTTCTCTCTGGATGTGCCTTCAGTCACCTTTCCATATGGGAATAAATCCAAACAAAGTTTTCATCCTCTACTACAAAAGCACCAGATTTAGAACAGCAGTAAAAACAAGTTTGCTTTCAAGACACAGAACTTCCCAAGTTTTTGATTCACCACTGGAAAAGTTTGATACAAATCCTTTAAGAACCGGTAGACATGAGGCTTCCCACATTTTTTCAGAAATACTTTTCTTGGCTTGTTGTTTAACTCCCCCTGTTTGTTTTTTCTTTCAGGTAATGGTAAACACTTCCAGCTTTCCTTATAATTATGGAGCAGAAGGATTGGATTAAGCTGCACCCGAGACAAGAAGAGCTACTTTTTTCCTTTGGGAAGTCACCTCCAATCCTCCTTTCTCCCAGTACCAATGGATCCATGAACTTACCTGGAGTTTCCTCGGCTCCTTCTCCTGCTCTGCTGGCTGACAAATACCTGCAGGAGCTGCCGAGGAACAGGATGGAGGTGCTGACCTTCCCCTTCCCTCAGCCTGGAGTTCTTCAAAGTCAGCCCCAGGGACTTCACATTAAATAGAGGAGCCAAGGCAGGAGAGCTCTGCTCCCCCTTCCGTTTGGCTTTCACGGCTGAGTTCTAAAAAGCTGCATGGAGCTGTCAGAGGTTTCCTCTTACCTTTCTACTGAAGCACAACGGCGTGGTGCTGCTCCAGGACAGGATTAGGTCATTCAAACAGCCCTGCAGAGAGAGTGGAGGCTCAGCGGTACCGAGGCTCCAAAGGCTGGAAAGATCTGATCTTACATCAGGTGAGAGAAGGCAGCTGGCTGGGCAAGCCAATAATTATGATATCAGCTCTTGTTCGCCTCAGGCAGTCCTGCATTTAATAAGAATACAAATATGACTAAGCTGCATTTTTTTTTTTCCCCCCTTGTTCTCTTGGTAATTTTTCAGAGAAGTTGGGCAGGTATGGAGCTCTAACTGTCTGGAAAGAGAGCGCTCCCTCTCCACCTCTCTGTTTTCCTTTTGATTTAAAATACCCATCTGTTACCGTGTTTTGCAAACCTATTATCCACCTGTGGTTATTAAAAACACTCTTTCCTGGCATGGAGTTTGCCAGGGGATCCCAAAGCCTCCAGCTCCCAGAAATAGGTGCCTTTCTTGCATTTGTTCAGCCTGAACTCTCAGCATGGAAAGGAGCCGTGGCTCCACGTTGGAATGTCAAAACATCTTGCACTGTTTAAAGCATCAGAGGAAAACCAGCGCACACAAAATTTTATTCCTTCCCCAAACCAGAGTGCCTTACACAGGTCATAAAACCAGGACTAAATCAGAGGAATAAGTTAGTGTGGGCCTGATTTTGTACACATATTTATGTGGAGAGGGCTTTTTGTGTGCACATCCGTAGAGAGGAACAGGAATTGAAATGTGCAGTTGCAGGAATGTGTATTCCTGCTGCCCTTACCCGGCTTGGTGCACACTCTCCAATCCCCTGATCACACCTACTGTAATAATACTCACCTACCTCATAGGGTGTTGTGGGGATTAATTAATGTTTGTAAAGTGCTTTGAAGATGAAAAGCCTTGAATGAGTGCTAAATATAATTATCGTCATTCCACAAAACAGTAGAAACATCTCTATGGCCCCCAGGTCATTGTATAGGTACACCCATGTTTATCTCCCACGATTATGGTCAGATACTGAACAAGGTATTGAAACTTTGATAAAAATTCCCTCTCTGCTCTGGAGGATGTATTTAAATTCATGTGAAGTTCATGCTATTCATGAAGGGTTGTTTTCTTTTTTTTTTTTTGTGTGTGGTACCTGTTGGAGAATATTTTACACTGGTGTGTGATAGAAAAGCTCTGCCAGGGCATCCACACGCCGCAAAAACAGGTAGAGGAAAATCCATGTTTTCACCTGGGATGAATTATTTCCTATCACAAGTTTGCCAGTTTGATTTCATTGAATCTATCAGAGACTTCTGATGACTAGAAGCGAGGACTTTGTCAATTTATCTGCTGGATCTTCCAGTAACGTGGAGTGTTGGTGGATATGCTCCTTCCTGTCTGGAAGATCCCAAAGATAGTGCTGGGTAATGACTTGTCTTTTCCAAGGACTTTCACGTTTGATGTTCCTCAGAGCTGCATGTCTAAAGCTGGCAGGGAAGGTTCTGAGATGGCTGGGGTGGCACTCCACACCTTTACTTCATTATTCCCAAATTCCGCGCCACCTTTTGTTTCCAGTTCTCACTGTGACAGCCGGGACAGACAAATCTGAGACGGTTTTTGTGTCGTGACAGCCCAGAACCAAAGCCAGCCCCTGGCCTGGGTGTCCCCCCAGGCTCCTGGGATGCAGCTGATGCTGCCAGAGAGTCCCTGGTCCCCAGGTTGGCTGTTTTAACACCACCTTGGTGGGTGTGTTCACTCCAGCTGGAGTCACAGCTCGATTGCAGCGCAGAGATAAGAGCCCGAATGAAAGTGAACCACTGACTGGAGAGCATTATCTCTTCTGTCCCGGGATAAGAATCAGGAGGAAATACCTAGAGGAAAGCAGAGTGTCAGGATTCAATGCAGATTTTGCTGTCTCTCACCAGCGTGGGTCACGGCCTCGGATCAACACCCACTTCTGTGGCTATGAGGAGCACAGCCCACCTCCCAGCACTGCTTCGTGGCATCTCCCGTTTGGAGTGGCAAAACAGTTTTGTAGAATTTAAAGTCGGTAATTTCTTTTTCCTTCGAGAGTTTTGTTTAAAGAAGTTTTTTTTTTTCTTCAGGAGATGAAGTCAAACAACAGGAGAGATCAAGATGTTTGAATCACAGCAACCTTGGTTTTGTCAGATCCAGACTAGACTACTGTAATGTGATAATTTTATATCTCTCCTTGGTGTGGGCTTTTACGGAAAGACTGAGCTGTTGACTTGCTGTACTGGCAGCTATGCTAAACTGTTAAATTCTCTTCCCTAATCCGAAGTTTAATTTTAGGGAGGAAAAACCCTAAAATTGCAGCCATCAAAGTTGCAAAGCAAATATTCAAAACTCGAATCAGTGGAACCAATTCAGCGCTGTCTGACTGTGTCTCCAGTCTGAAGTAACAATGTCAGGTGGAAATGGTTCCTATCTACTTCCAGCTGGGCTCCTTGTTTTCCACAGTTTGATCCTTGTCCCAGAAGTTTTCCCAAGACTGGGGCTTTCTTCTTTCCAAAGGAAGTGGACAAGCTGAGCTCAAAGCTGTGCACGACACCTTGTGTGCAATTCAGAGCGTTTGATCAATTTTAGCATTAAAATATTCTTTGATTCCTTGACATGGAAAAGCACGGCTGACCTCATTATAAACCCCTCCTGCTATTTATAACTGGCAAGAACAGTCTTGTCGATCTGGAAATTTGTCAGCCAGGAGTTCTCCCTATGAACTTCACTTTTTGCCCAGCCAAAGCATAAATTAATCAATTTGATTAAATATTCCTGCTTAATTTAGTAGTGGGATAATTGCTTATTTTTAATACATTGTTTGTATTTTATCATGCAGTGATGGCAGCAGTATTTGTTATCATAAATAGCTTTGTAGGATTACAATTTTTTATATCCTAACATTTGGATGATAAGCCTACAAAGTGACTTAAGATGTAATCTAACCAGCTATTCTGCCACCATTAAATAGGAAAAGTGGCCCAGCATCTCTCCCTTGGGATCACCTGAGGGAAGACACACCTGGGTGTAACTTTAACCGTCTGCTGGGCTGCCTTTAAATAGTAGTCAGGGCTTGCTTTTTATCTTCTGAGATATCCCTAGGGAATACACACCTTGGTTTAACCTACATACACTTCAGTCCATTTCTGTCCCTCAGAAGTAATCACAAGTGCATTTATCTGGCAGTTTGATGTGTCTAGAAAAACACATTGGTTAAACTGAGCTTAGCAATGTCAGCATTCCAAATATTTCACCAAATCAGAGAATGGTTTGGGCTGGAAGGGACCTTAAAGACCATCTTGTTCCACTCCCTGCCGTGAGCAGGGGCACCTTCCACTAAACCAGGTTGTTCCAACCTGGGTTTGAACAATTCCAAGGATTTAAGAGAGTATAATTCTCATTTCCTCTTCTTTTGGCAGAGTTTATCAGTCTTTTGCCCTGTTATTGTTATAAAGGAGCTGTGAGGTGGAAGAGCGAAGGATAAAATTCTCCAGGGAGATCTGAATTACAGCCTCCAAATCTGGCACGCCCAGAAGATGCTCTTTTGTTGGCATTTGCAGAACTTTCAGCTTGCTAATTGTTCAATCTTAAATTAAAATATAAAGAACCATCATTACACACGAAATATCATTTCCTGACCAGTGATTTAGTGCTGCCCATAAAGAACAGCATGGGGAGCAGTGCGGCAGCCACTGTAAGGTGTTATTTTGGAAATGAGGGTGAGCTCGAGATGGTGTTAGACTTGACTCTGTGCCTTCCTGCTCTAGGTGAAATTCAGGAAGGTGATCCAGACACGTGTTACAGCCATTGTGTCACCAGCACTGGGCTTTGCTTTGCCTTTTTGACAAGACTGCTCTTAGTGTGCAGCTTTCAATGCAGGAGGGAGATAATTAATTAAAGAGAGAGAGATTGGGCTAATAATTGGGAGTAATAACCTCTGATTGCCCTTGCAGGTTTATTTTGTCTCAGGCTTGGTTTTTTGATCCTTCTATATTCAGCAGCAGGACCCTGCATTGTTCCAGGGTAGCTGGAGGTGGATCCTTCTGCTGTCCTCAGGGAGGAATTCCCGTTCCTCCTTGGAGCTGATCACCGTAGAAATACAAAATTTCAGACCTCAGAACCAGGCTGGAATGCCCTGTAACAGATCATAAACCTTCTTGTCTCCTCACAGAATGTAACTTATGAAGAGTTGGCAGTGTTCTGTCAACTTTCTCTTTTTTGTTGACACTGCACTTCAGAAAAGCCTTTTGTGATCCCCCCCCCCCTTTATTTATTTATTTTTTTTTTTGTTATGAGTTTAACAGAAAGGGAGCAGGCTTTCCTAGCCTGCAGCTGCTGGATAAGTGGTAGCTTGGCAGGCTGTCTTTGTTTGTTTGGTCTTATGGCTTCTGCATTTTTGGCTGCCAGGCTGCTTCCAACATCACAGAGCTGTGCGGAGTGAGGCTGTCAGGGGAGTTTTGGTGACATGACAAGAAAAGGAGAGAGTCCACCTTCTGTCAGCCTCCAGAGCATGGGAATTGGATGAATGTCAAAGCCAGGGGTGTAGGAGAATGTGGCCAAGGCCACAGGACAATGATGGAATCCCAGCAGCGCTGCTGATACTGGACATGTTCTTCCTCCATCTCCTCACCTCCAACTCCTATACCTGAGCAGGAATTTCTAAAGGTCAGACCACAGGAGATTCAGAGGAGAATGCTGCTGCATCCTGGTTTTAAGGGCCTGAGGGACTGTGGGAGTTTCAAGAACATGTGGATCTCCAAGGGAGACCTTTGAACCACATGAGTCTTCCCAACCCAATCCTGTCACACTCCTGACTCTGAATATGTCACGCAGGTTTGGCCACTTAGTGCTCAGGCATGAGCAGGGAAATGATCACTCATCCATGACTTCATTCTGTTGTTTCTAAGGCTTGATGCCTGCTCTTTTTATTTTCCATTTATTTTAGGCTTAGTGGTGATTTCAGAGGTGTTGAATAGCCCACACCTTCCCCCAGTGATGTCCAACTTTTAGTTCTTGGGGTTCTTTTTCGGTTCCTCCTTGCTGATGCTCTGTGGTGAAGATGCAGCATCATTTCTGGAGCGGAGGCAGAGCTCATAAGAGGAATTAGTGAATAAGATGTTGCTTGGTGGTTCAGATGAAAATGTTTGCAATTCACAACCCAAGGTGAAACACTGTGCTCTGGCGCTGTTGCTTTACAGCACAGAAGAGAATCTTGTTTGAAGTGCTGGAGTGTCTCTCCACATCCTCAGCTTGCACAGCCTCCTAAATCCTTTCCCAAAAAATTATGAATTCAGGAATTTTGCTCTGGATTTTGCCTTGCTCAACATATTTTCTGTAGAAGTCAGGGAATCCTTCAGCTAGAAATAAAACACTAAACCCTCTTGGTACCACAACCTTTAACCAAGTTTCTCTCCAGTTAGTGACATGATTGGTTCTAACCAGGATGATTAATATTTAGCCAGCTTGAAGACAGCTAACAGTGTTTTACTCCTGCCAGAGGCTTAGGCTAGCACATGATTATCTTCTTATAACTGGCTTGGCAGAAACGTGTGTGTGTGTTGGTTTGGTGTTTTTTCTTTCTTTCTTTTTTTTTTTTTTTTTTTTTTAGTCCCTTAACCATGTCTAATAACCAGAACAACTGGTCTGTCTTCTTTCCTTCTTGGAGTGTGTGCTGGGATGTTCCTGACTGCTCTATGAGCAGCCAGTGCCAATGCATGCACACCCTTTTCGTGTTTCTCCACTTCCATAGAATCCGGGGGAATGTTTTTTCCGAAGCTTTCCAGAGTGTCAATGGGAGAAATGCTGATGCATCAGCAGAACTGGGTTGTACTGCAGAAAAACTGGTTCAGGAACACAACTCAAATTTAGCTCTGGAATCACAAAGTCTCAGGATGGTTTGGGTTGGAAAGGACCTTAAAGATCATCTCATTCTGAGCCCAAAACATCAACCAGGCTGAAATGTGAATTTCTTGCGAGCTCATGAAGGGAACACAGTTATACCTGCAGGACTCACAGGTAAAGCTGACAGGTGTGTGATATCACCCCTCCAAGGCGTTGTCTCAAATCCTACCAGCCATTATTGTGTTGATTTTGAAACAGAAAGGAGAACTGGGTAGAGCTGACCTGGGACATTGAAAAGCACTGACACTCTTGGGTTATCCTAATGAATTACAATGCAAACACAGCCTGGGATGAATTATTTGACCCAGATTAGAGCAGTGCCTGGATTCAGGGAAATAAACAGCATGTTCAGCAACAAAGTTCATTGAATTATAGTTGTCTGTAGTCAGGCTTTGAGCTGACCTCCCAGCTTCTGTGTTCAGGACTTTGGAGCCATCAGGTGAATAACCAGAATTCCCAGGCTCTCCTTGCCCTGTCCAAACCATTTCCTCATCTTTCCTGGACCATCTTCATCTTCACCTTCACCCCCAGCAGTGGAAAACACAAAAACTTTGTGCTTCCTCAAACAGCCGCTGAAATCATCCCAGAGGTATTATCTTAGAAATGAGAAAATGATTCAATGAAAGAAGGAGTGAATCACGTAAATACCCAGAGTGTTGTACCTCAGCAATGTCCCTCCCTTCTGAGTACAAAGCAAAGAACAAAAGCAGGCTGCTGCCTGGCATGGGCCCCTCCTAGATGACTTACTGGGACTGTGAAATCATCAGAAGCCTCAGAAAGAAGTGCTTAGGCAGCGTTTATAACTTGATTTTCTTCTCTTCAGTCCCCTGTGAGCGTGGACCTGCTCACTGTGTTCTCTTGCTTGTAGTCCAGAAGTTGGATGAGGAAAGCAAATATTTAGTGCTCACAGAATTCTGGATGCCTTTTACATTTTAGAGGCTGACAGTGGATTTTTGAGAGCTAAAACATTGCATGGAAGAAGGGGCATAAACATTATAAGGTCACAAAAACATGAAACCACATTTTTATTGCTGAGGATGACTTTAAACATGCTCTTAGAAAACAGGCAACGTGAAATCTTGTGGTCTGTTCAAATGGAGAGTTATAATGGGAGGTAAAAATCCTGAGCAGGCCATTAATTCCTACCTGGCAGCCAAACCAAGATTGCTTCAGCACTCAGAGGAGCTGCAGTGAGAATGAAATATTGATCTCAGATTGCCAGATTTAAAATTAAGTGTGCGAGATACAAGAGTCAGAGTAACCCACCCCAGAAGGTATTCAGAGCAAAGTATGTGGTGAAAGTTCCTATTTATTTTATGAAAAACCATTGTACAAAAGATGAAAAGACTCAAGGAGGATAAAAAGGAAGTAATTGCAATCCTGAGGTTTCCATTCTAAATTCAGATAAAAACGTTTCAACTTTAAACAAGTGTTTTGAGTTCACGTGGTTCTACAAAGGCTCCAGTCCGTAAAGTTCCATAGGAAGCAACAGGGTCAGTTCTCCCTCATCGTCAGCTCTCTCTAAGTCCTGAGTTTTTAATGATTTGTTCAGTGAAATGGGAATACTCTGCAGCTACTCCACGTTGCTCAAATGTCTTTGTCAGTGTTTTTTTTTCCCCTTTCTCATTGCCCTCCTCAGTTGTTTTTCTGCACTGTGTGCTTTTCACTCTGGCTCTTGTGACATCAGTGGCGAATGTCTGTGAGGAATTGCCTCGGGCCAGTGTGACTTTCAAAGGATAAGACAATTTGTTCCCTTGCCAATGAACAGTTTATTACATTTCTAATTATTGTTATTAGTCTGGCAGGTGGTGCCATGCATATTTTTACAACTGCCAAAGATGTAGCTACTTCTTTCATGATTAAAAAAATAACCTGGGTAAGATTTAAAGGCAAACCAGGTGCCCTGCTGTTGTATGTGTTGGATAATTCTTTGCACTAATGTGGTGTACTGGTTATTTTTAAATCTTAAGTTGAAACATCCCAACTCCTGAAAGATTTTGTTGTGAGACCAATTGTAATTAGAGTGTGTTAGCAGCCTAGGTTAGATATGGAAGTTTCTCTCCCTCCCTCCCTCTCAACTTCTTTCCTCTAATCTTTATTACTCTACTTGTTGTGCAAATTAAAGACTCATCACATTTATAAACTCTAACTCAGAGTTCACGTTAATCACCGCCTAAGAATACTAAATATCCCTTTCCCAATGAAGATCTGGGTTCCTGAACATAGAAATTTGACTTTCTCTGCTCCGTGGGGTTGCATGCAGTCAGATTAAAGACATAAAAATGATATAAATAGTCTGTGCTAGTGCAATACCATAATATCCCTCTTGAGCAGCCCAGTCCAGTTCCACCCCTTGCTACCTGTGCAGAGCAGTTTATAAAAGTCTGAGCAACCTGATCTAGTGAAAGGTGTCCCTGCCCATGGCAGGGTGTTGCAATGAGATGGTTTTTAATGATTTTAGCCCCAAAACCTCCATGATTCCATGATAAATTGTGTCATTCATGCCTTTTGCACTGTCCCAGTATTGTGAAAATACACTTTCTTAAAACAGTTTCACACTGTTTATCCAGTAAATGCTGGATGATTTCATGTTACGCTGTCGCTAAAGAGAAGAAGGGAATTCAAAAGCAATAAATAAAACTGATTTATTTGCTAATGGTTTCAATAGCCCAACTGCCAATAATTAGAAAAGCCAAAGTCCAGCTAGAACTTAATCTGACCACTGCTGTAAAAGGCAATAAAACTGTTCCTATAAATACATCAGTAACAAAGGAAGAGCAAAGGAGATTCTCCCTCCTTTATTGTTTGTAGAGGGAAGCACAGTGACAACAGATGAGGAAGAAGCTGGATCCATCTGAGGATCCTGAGGGAGCTGTTTTCCCTCCATCATTCACCTGCAGCCCTGGAGGGAGAGCTTGCTGGAGGTCAGCAAATGTGGCACCCACCTACTAAAAAAATGCAGGGGAGAATCCAGGGATTCACAGAGCTGTCAGCCTGACCTTGGTGCCAGACAGGCTGTGGAGCAGACCCTCCGGAATGCCGTCACGTGGCACGGATGGGACAGCCGGGTGATGGTGCACAGCTGGCACAGGTCCACGGAAGGCAGGTCCTGCCTGACCAACCTGATCTGCTCCTGGGACAGGGTCACCGCTCAGTGGGTGAGGGAAAGGCTGGGATGAGCCTGCCTGGACTTCAGGAAAGGCTCTGACACCGCTTCCCACAGGATTCTCCTGGGGAAACTCATGGCTTGGATGGGTGCAGTGTTGGTAAAACACTGGCTGAGCCCAGGGAATGGTGACTGGAGTCACACCCAGCCGGGCTGGTCAGCAGTGCTGCTCCCCAGGCTCAGCGCCGCGGCCAGTCCTGCTCGGTGTCTCCATCAACGGTCTGGGCGAGGAGGGTGGGTACGGCCTCAGCAAGATTGGATCTCAGGAAAAACCTCTTCACTGGAAGGGCCACCAGTGGTGGAGTCACCGTCCCTGGGGGATGTACAAGACACGTGGCTGTGGCACCTGGGGACGTGGGTTAGTGGTGGCTTTGGCAGCGCTGGGGTAACGGTTGGACTTGGTGATCCTCAAGGTCTTTGCCAACCTAAACAATTCCATGATTCCATGTTTGGATTCCATCAGCATTGCAGTAGGAGCTACCTTGCTGTTACTCACGTGGCTGCTGTCTGAACAAGCATAAAGCAACTTTCTCTGTCATTCTCACGACAAAAAGAAAATTATTATGATTTTAAAAAAATTAATTTATTCTTTTCATATATACCCCTCTTTTGGTCTCCGTTTGCCCAGGAATATCAAACAATCCTATTCAGTAAAACCAGACATGCAAATTTGCTACCATTAAAGCAAATGAATTTTACTGAATTGTGCTTCGGTTTGCGGAGTTAAACAGGTGGGATATCTTCAGCTCTGCCCCCTACCCTGATGTTTTATTGTGACAGCAAAAGTTCCCTTAATGCCACATTTTTGCCCCATAAAAATGGGACACAAACTGGCAGCACCAGAAATAGATATGTCCTGTAAGAAAACCGAATCGATAGAATAAGTTAGCGCAAAATTGAGTGGTTTTGTCTTTTTGTGACTTGCAGGAGCTGCAGCCGTGCTGGGATTTGGGTTCAGGATTTGGCTGACTTGCGTCTGCACCCGCCGGGGCTCCAGGTAAGAGCGGATCCTGCTGGAGCAGGGAGCATGGGCATGTTTTGGAGTCATTCCCTGCAGGGGCTGTTCAGCAGGTACAGGAGGCCAACAGTGGCACTGAGTCAAAATAGTGGCTGCAAAGATATTACAGAGCTGACTGCACCTGGTGTAGAGGAAAATAAAGATGTCAGTGCCCTCCCCTTTCCCCACCACTTGTCTCATATTTCTGAGATACAGGTGTGTGGTTACTGTGTAAACAGAGCAAAGATTTTTTTTTTTTTCTTCTAGGCTAATAAGCTGCATGTTTTGGTTTGTTGTTTTTTGGGTTGTTTTTTTTTTTTAATCCTTACAGTATCTCTGCCAAAATACAGAAGCTTACAGTATGAACTCCTGCACTTCCACACCCCCTGTGCTCACCTGGGAGAAAGGCTTTGGTTTCTGGAGCCAGGATTCAATTAGGGCCTGCCCCTCTGGCAGCTCTGCTTCAGCCTTGCCTGAATATATTTCAGAAATTTATTTTTGTCTTGTCCTTGCACCATGTAATCCACCAACGGTCAGAGCATCTTAAATTAACAGATAGTGCATGAGCATGAAATTGGTGCTTGTTTTTACTGTGCCATTCACCAGTCTCTTGTGACTACCCAGGTAGCTCTGGCTGTGATCATTAATTTTGGCAATAACTTGGGGGGAGAAACTGCCCTATCTCCACCCTAAAAGTCCTCAGAACTCACTCTGATGGTGTTGCTATCTGCCACAGAGCCTGGGTGATAAAAACATAACACTAAAGGAATCGCAAAGATTATTTTGGATTATTTCCATGGAATCTTGTGGGACTGCTATTTCTCCCCGGCCAGTTGTAGCTCCCAGAGCGACAACAGCACTTGCTGAGGTCTGAGGAGAAAAGCAAAAGTGCAGGTGTGAGGAAGCTGCCATTGTCCAGCTGTGTTATCTGTGATGCAGACAGGTGATTTATGGTTGCACGTTTCATGCATGACATTGCCAGAGGTAAGAACAATGAGGAAAATTCAGGCTCCCTTCGGGTGACAGACAAACATAAAGAGGATCCTTTTTCAGTTTTCCGGCAAGTCTCATCAGGAGAGTCCCGGAGCAAAAAAGGGAAATGTGGCTTTCCTTTTGCAGTCACTAAACTGCCCCAAACTAACCAGTACTCACTAAAGTCCCCTCAAGAGGCAACTGGGAAAACTGGTGCCAGTCCAGCTAACTGGAACACTCTGCGCACACCTTGCTGGTCTCACATTGTGAAATTCCATATAAATGCTCTTTTTTTTCATGGACAACTCCTTGTGCTTCTCCTTGTGCTTAATGGAAAGGAACAAGAATCAGCAGAATTACTGAAACTGGGTGTCCACTCCCTCCCAAAGAATGGGAAATCCTAGATGGGGAAAACCTGGAGTTGTTCTACTCCTCATGGACTGGACAGGGGTCAAGGGGACTGAGGAAATTCCTGGAGTGTTGCTGCAGGACCTGAAATCATCTGAATGGTAAAAATTAGAAGCAGAGTAAGTTTCTGATGGCCTGACCAATTCTAGTTAATATTTCAAGTGCAGTGGCAACCAAAAGCAGTTGTGATTAATTGTTAGATCACAAATACGTCACACAGGCATCCAACACCTGAGCCTTGAAGCAGCTAAATCTGGTCTGATTCATTAAAATATATGTGTTGAACCCTTGAATTAATCATTCTGTTCCTTCTCTATTTTCAAGATAGTTTGGTTTCATTGTTTCGATTCTTTTTTCCTTTTTTTTCCTTTTTTTTTCCTTTTGGACTATTTTGATAAATTTTACGGATTTTTTCAACTCTGCTGCCCTGCATGGCTTTTGAAAAGTGTTCCCTTGTTCCATTCCTCATCAGTTTAAGGGAGTTTTCCGAGGAAAATCAACACCAGACCTGGTGCTTGGCCTGGATTTGGGGACCCTGGGCACGGCCTGGTGCAGTGTCTGCAGCCAGCAGGTGACACGTGGGGAGGGAACCTGCACCTCCTGGAGGGCACCTGGATGGTTTCGGTGTGTTAATACGATTAAAGGACAAATAATACTAAATGTTTCCTTAATAGGAGAAAATACCCAGCATTGACAGTAGTGATTAAGTTCCATTAAACAGCTGTTAGTTTGGACACCAGGTGATTAGTACATCCAAACCACTTCATTTCCAGACTTTGGCACCTTGGTCGTTACTAACTCAAGCCATAAAGTTCGGTGAATCAAGTTGTAAATAGTTTTATTGGTCCCATGTTGGGGGAAAAAAAAAACCAACAAAAAACCAACAAAAGCACTGAGGGTTGTGAAATTCCAGGATGATTTCAAGTTATGCATTTCTTAAGTCCTCGAGTTTCTGCTTTCTGTTCTTTAGTTATTCATCATTGCAGAGGGTTTAAACTCTGTTTCTGCTTTGGCAAGCACTAAATCCAGTGGGCTGAGAGCAGAGAGTTGTATTCTTAAAATAAAATAAACCAAATGGAGAGAGGGTTGGAGATGCACACAGCTGCCAACGTGCCAGAGTTATCCAAGGGAGGAATTTCCTCAAGGACATACGTGGAACAGACTTTACAGCTCCTGGAGAAAGGTCCACAGCTACCCACATGCTGCTAATTGTTGAATAAAACACAGAACCTCACGTTTCTGTTTGTTTGCTGAAAATAATTTTCACCTTTTTGGGAATTATTTCATGTCCATTTTATGATAAGGTGTCCTTCCAAGTAGTTTTTACATACTTACTTTTATTTTTAATGAAAGTTTGGGAATTGAGTTGTACGTCCGGGACATATTTCAAGATGTCAGTGCTACACAACAAAGCTCATTTTAATACCTCTTAAGTGACTAGGAGCAAATTTTTGGTTTCTCCAAACCAATTTGAGGATTAGAAAGATGTGCTGGCTTCATCCTGGTTTAGCTTTCAAATTGCCATGTGTCCTGTTAAGTCTGTTTATGATTTCAGTGACCCTTGCATCACTCCCATGCCACTTTACAAATTGCTGCCGAGGTGTTTATGGCGAGGTGCCTTTCCCTAATGTAAGCGATTTTTCCATGGAGCCTGCCCAGAAACCATCAGCTTTTATGGCGCGGTCACAGAAATGGTGTGTTTTTACCGGGGTAAGGCCTCCCTGCTCCCTGGGAGTGCATGTGTGTGCCTGCAGAAGCTGTGTGTGTGCAAGGCAAGGCAGGACAGCTCCAATAACTCCGGGGAGAATGGAGGAGGTGACTCCGAGTCAGCCACTTACTCACTGTGGGAAACCTGTGTTTTGTGGTTTTGCCCAGCAGTTTTTAGGCCGAGGCAGGCAAAAAAAGACACACGTCCCCCCTCCTCGTTACCGAAATTTATCACTTGTGGAAAGCAAACTTGGTGGCAGCTTGAGGAGCTGCATCGGGAATCCCAGCTAAGCACAGCAGGTGCTGAGCTGGCAGTTTCACAGCAGATTGTGAAATTTGATCACACAATGGGAAATAGAGCCACTCCTTGAGGGCAATATCTGGAAACATAATGGGGAACCACCCTTCAAAGGTGATCCGGGTAATAATGGGGCTTAGAAACACTTTCTACCTGCTTTGCTTAGAAAATTATGAAAATTTTCTAATAGNGTCTTTTCTCTCCTACAGATTTTCACCCATATTTTTTTCCTGGAATCTGGGCATTTTCACACCCTCCGAGCAGATATTCCCTGGTAAATCTGTACTCCCCCGTGTTAATGAACGTGGAACAGCCAGCATTCATGCATTGGCCCCATGACACTCTGTGCTACTTGATGTCTCCCTCCTTTCTTCTTGAGACTGGCATAAAGATTACACCTGTGCTCCTGCAGGTACTTTATGCACACCACAGCCTCTGAATAATGTAGACTAATAGAAAAGACTTCAAAGAACCATAACACAGTTTTTAAAGGGCTGGAAGGAGAGGCCGACGGGAAATGTTATAAGAATTCCACCTTTCCTGCTTAGCTAAGCAGTAATTTAGGAGGACATGTAAAGTCTGCGAGAGTATTTCAAAGAAAACAAAAAGCAAACAAAAGCAGAGCACACTGCCCTGATGCTGGAGACAAAGGGAGGGAGAAGGGAGAGGCTCTCAGCAAATCATCTGCTCCAGTTTGTCATTTCTAAGAGCTCAGACAGAGGGTGAGCAGGGTAATGAAAATATTTGGAGAGATTTGGGTGTTATGTGATAGAGGCAAACGCAGAGGGAGAGTGGTGTAGCAGCGACCTAAGCAAGTCATTATGTGATTGAAATCTGTTACCCAGGAGCCCATTAGCAACAGAGAATAAATGCCTTTCCTTCTGGAGCTGTGGATATTCTGCTGGATCTCTATCTCACATCAAATTAAAACTCTGTCAAAGCCACGGGAGGATTAACACCAGGTTGTTCTTTCCAAGACAATGATTTCCACAGCCACGGGAACCATCAGTGCTGAGGAATCAATGACCAGCAGACACCAGAATTATCTGGATATTTGGAACTGGGAAAAAACTGCGGCAAGTCAGTGAATTCGGAACATTTATGAATCAAAGTTGAACTGCACGCTGTCCTCATCTCCTAATAATGAGGGAACAGAAGGGAAAAAGAAAGACTTTGAGGAGAACATATAATTTTAGAATGAAATTCCCTCATTTTCACTGTCATGGAACCAGGATGGAGATCCCACCGGAGTGGGATTTCAGAAATGCACTTTGTGCAAAATTTAAGCAGGTAACAACAGGACAAAGGTTTCAGAGTAAACTTCAGGGGCACCCGCTGAGTAACTGCTCTGTCTGAACCCAGCTTCATTTATGGCACTGAGAGATTGTTTTGGCAAAGTGCCTTTGGATATTTGTCAGTTTGGTCATTAGGGATTTATCTGCTACTGAAAGCCAGCTCCAGCAGAATAGGCATTAGATATGTAACAGGATTACATAATAGGCTTTTTAAAAGGAAAATCTCGGGCTGGACATTCCAAGAAAATTTGACTCAGTAATAATAACGACGACATAATTACTACCTTAAAGATAAGAGGAAATCAACTATGCTGATTTCTCTGATTACTTAAAGATATTGTGAGTATCTTTATTGTAAGTATCATGGACAAGGAGTTGATACCTGGAAGACAGAAGCAGTGATTTATAATAAAAAAAATAAACTCCAGAACACAGGGGTACATTGAAAAAAAAAATCTTTAATTCAATCATATACCTTGTAGGACACAGAGATTCTCTCCTTTTTACTATGAACTTGCAGGCTGTAATCTGACATAAATAACACTGGGGAGGGTGTTCTGGGAGAAAAATAATCTTTTACATTCCTAACAAGGGNTTACTGGGTTTTGCACAAGCACACTATATTTAGCTGTACCTCGGCCGGTCCTGAGCTCAGACACACCCAGGCAATAAACTGCCCAGTGCCACCACCACTGCAAGGTAGAAACTGGTCATGAAATTCTCAGTTCTCCTTGTGTCCTGGTCTTTGTTCTTCTTCTCTTCTCTTCTCTTCTCTTCTCTTCTCTTCTCTTCTCTTCTCTTCTCTTCTCTTCTCTTCTCTTCTCTTCTCTTCTCTTCTCTTCTCTTCTCTT
>WBMY01014273.1:97381-113433 GCA_013397315.1 Donacobius atricapilla
CAGAGGGAGAGTGGTGTAGCAGCGACCTAAGCAAGTCATTATGTGATTGAAATCTGTTACCCAGGAGCCCATTAGCAACAGAGAATAAATGCCTTTCCTTCTGGAGCTGTGGATATTCTGCTGGATCTCTATCTCACATCAAATTAAAACTCTGTCAAAGCCACGGGAGGATTAACACCAGGCTGTTCTTTCCAAGACAATGATTTCCACAGCCACGGGAACCATCAGTGCTGAGGAATCAATGACCAGCAGACACCAGAATTATCTGGATATTTGGAACTGGGAAAAAACTGCGGCAAGTCAGTGAATTCGGAACATTTATGAATCAAAGTTGAACTGCACGCTGTCCTCATCTCCTAATAATGAGGGAACAGAAGGGAAAAAGAAAGACTTTGAGGAGAACATATAATTTTAGAATGAAATTCCCTCATTTTCACTGTCATGGAACCAGGATGGAGATCCCACCGGAGTGGGATTTCAGAAATGCACTTTGTGCAAAATTTAAGCAGGTAACAACAGGACAAAGGTTTCAGAGTAAACTTCAGGGGCACCCGCTGAGTAACTGCTCTGTCTGAACCCAGCTTCATTTATGGCACTGAGAGATTGTTTTGGCAAAGTGCCTTTGGATATTTGTCAGTTTGGTCATTAGGGATTTATCTGCTACTGAAAGCCAGCTCCAGCAGAATAGGCATTAGATATGTAACAGGATTACATAATAGGCTTTTTAAAAGGAAAATCTCGGGCTGGACATTCCAAGAAAATTTGACTCAGTAATAATAACGACGACATAATTACTACCTTAAAGATAAGAGGAAATCAACTATGCTGATTTCTCTGATTACTTAAAGATATTGTGAGTATCTTTATTGTAAGTATCATGGACAAGGAGTTGATACCTGGAAGACAGAAGCAGTGATTTATAATAAAAAAAAATAAACTCCAGAACACAGGGGTACATTGAAAAAAAAATCTTTAATTCAATCATATACCTTGTAGGACACAGAGATTCTCTCCTTTTTACTATGAACTTGCAGGCTGTAATCTGACATAAATAACACTGGGGAGGGTGTTCTGGGAGAAAAATAATCTTTTACATTCCTAACAAGGGGACTGCAAATAAATATATTTTAAAATAGGGTGGGCTGACAGTGATTCTTCTGTGATCACACGACACACAGCTTGTTGTCAGTGCCCACAGAGTACATAATAATCATGTACACTTTGAACATTTACACATATACAGGTGGAGAGCTGTGACAGCACAGATCTGTGCATGAAATCAGGAACTCAGAGTCTCTCTCCTTCCTCTTCTGTAGTCACACCTCTCTCTCTTTTTTTTTTTTCTTGCTGCAGATTTCAGACTTACTGGAAAAGCACTGAGGGAAAACACCCCTGCAGAGGCAGAAAATCTAAAGGTGGGAGGGCTGGAAAGCCAAAAAGTCACCTCGTCCTCCTGCTGGGGTGGCAAAACTCAACAGCAACCGGGCAATTTTACTGCTGTTATCAACGGGAGGATTTGGCTTGTCCTTTTCCACAGAACAGGCTTCTCCCTAAACCACTGCCTCTGTGGGTGATGGTCCTGCTCTCCTTGCAGCTCTGGCAGGAACAGTCGTGGTTCTGTCTCCTCCCCACGTTACTGGCAGGTCCCTGTCTTGTTTGCCCACGATGGGAAGGTTTGCAGCTGGAACAAGGATGAAGCCCAGGTGTTGATGGCCAGAGTAATGCTCAGAACTCCCAGAATGTTGAGTACAAACCCAGCTTTGGCCTAGAATTATAAAAGAGAAGCACTGTTAGGAGCCCTGAGCACCTTTTTCCTTCCTTGATGGTTAGGATGCTTTGCGTGGTTTGATTTTTCTCTTTGGCGTTTTTTCACACTTCCACTAAATTATATTTAAGTTGATTTTGTTCACAAATATAATTTGTATAAAGGGAATAGTTTACATTAGGTAAAACTCTTAAAACTAGAAGTCCCCAAATCCTTTTAATCCACTTCTCCTCTGACCTGGTATTTCTCTCTAATGTTACTTTGGGTTTCTTCTTGGATCAATTGTAAAAGTTAGGGAAGTTATCAAGAGACGTGGCACCGCTGTCCTTGCATCTTTCGTGATTTCTTGAGGCATCAGAGCACGCAGTGAGATGTGCCAGGCAGAAGGACTGCCCGGGTGCCAGGGCTCTTTGACACCCTCATGCTCTATATTTGGGTTTTTCAAGCAGTTAGACACTGACAGCTCTTATTATAAAACCTTCAAGAGGCCCTGGCTGTTTTTTAAGAGCTCATTAGCACCTTTATAAGATTCTCAGAGTGTATTAGAGACAGTGTGACCCTTTATTAATGCACACACATCCTCTTTCCACCTGACATAAGCCGGGCACACAGACTTTTCTAACGCTCCCCCAAGAAGAACCAGCATCAGGAAAAGGAAAGATCAAACCTAGGGGTGAAAATTCTGGAAAGAAAGAGTTGCTTTGGTTTTTTTTTCTCACCATATCAATAACCCTGAGCTGTCCATAGGAGAAGACGATGGCATTGGGAGGAGTTGCCACGGGGAGCATGAAGGCCAGCGACGCAGCGAGTGTGCAGGGCAGCATGACATAGAGAGGGTTGAGGCAAATTGCTTCAGCCTGGGCACAAAAAGAGAGCAGAGATGATGGTTTTGATACCCAGAAGTGCACAGAGACCTTTTGGCAGAAATCTGATTGCATTTGTCCTTATCAGAAACCTCATCCTTCTCCAAATTCTTCAGCCACTCATGTTTTGGTGCTGCTTTGGACACTTCCAGCATCTTTATGCAGCAAGTGCAAGAATTGATTTTGTGGTCAGGGCTTTGTGTTGCTGCTGTATAAATGGATAAATAATGCTTATATTCAGCTCTAAACCCTGGCTTCAAGCTGTTAAAGAACAAAATATAATTATCAGGGGAGGCAGGTGAAGCTCTGAAGGTGAGAGCTTTGGTTTAGGGCTTGGCTGGAGTCTGTGGCCCATGCAAAAAGATTTTGGAGGAGCTCATTTCAGTTTCTACCCTGAACCAGCTTTTCAGTTTGCAGAACACTGTCTACCCCAGCAACAGGAAGCTCCTGTGGAAACGCAGAAGTCTGAAATAGGTCATGCTATCACCGTCAGAGACTTCTGGAAGGCCAGTGGTGGAGGTGAAATACAGGCATGGAATGTTGCAGGCGAGGAAATGCTGCTGCTGGTTCTGTCTCCTTGCAGAACAAATTGGAAAAAACAAGTACAGCTGGCAGTGACCTCACGTTTAGGCCAGAAGGCAAAGTCTTCCTATGCCGATGAGTTTAATGCCTTTGCTTTCCACCAGCAATGATTTTAGAAAGGTCGAACTAAGCACGGTGTGTGTTCGTATATGCACACACAGATTTTTGTTCTGTACCCCGATGGGATATGGGAACCAGTGCTTGGCTTTAGTCAGCTAGTTTTGACAGCTGAGGAGCTGAAAACTGTCCTTGTAAGAGTATTTTGAAACGCTGGGACTCACCATTGAAGCCAGGATGGGGAGGAAGAGGGTGGTGGTGGCCACGTTGCTGGTGCACTCGGTGAAGGTGGCGATGAGGAGGCACAGCAGGAAGGCAATGGCTGGGTGAGGGATGCTCTGCAGAGGGGTCAGTTTGGTGCCCAGCCACGCAGACAAACCAGATTCCTGCAAGAGAGCCGAGAGGAATGCCAGGTTGGAGAGGGAAGAGCCGCATCACTGTCCTGCTGCAGCTCTCAAGCCCCTTCAGCCCTCCCTTCTCAGAGCAGTCCTCATGCAAACTGCTTCTGCAGAAAAACACAGAGTGCTCACAGACAGGATTGTTCAGTAGGTTACACAAAAAAACCCCCATTATTTCCCACCCAAGGAATTGGAAAGTAGGAGATCCCGCATTCATAGTGCATTATGGATGGCAAATAATTATTTCTCTGTTCAGATCATTACTTGTGTGTGATCAATATTTGAGGCACTTTTTTTTTCAATGTAAGCAAAGGTATTTGAATTAATTTCCTAAAATATATATCTATATATCTTCTCAGATGCTGTAGTGATTTAATGTCATTCCATCACATTGCCTGAGATTTTGATAACTGTCTGAAGCTTTTCACACCCTTCATCTTTGTCAGTCACTGGGAAGTAGCAGCATCTTCCCTGTCATTCTGGGCTTTCTGCAGCAGCTTTTAAGTATTTGGTTATTTATTCTAGGATAAATTAAAGTGATTTCTTAAATATTTCCTACTCCAAACACGTACTTTTCCATTTTAATTTTGATCTCTGAATTCTAAACTAGTATTTCTAGGCCCTTGAAGCCTTTCAGAATTTCTTTATTGTCTATAGATTTAATAAATGGATTGTCTGTTCCATCACTTAAATCATTACATGTAGCACTGGACTCCTTCCTGCAGGTGTTTTTTTTACCTGCTCCTGAAGTTTCTCTTGCAAGCTCTAACATTTCTCTTCTAACAGTTTAATTTAAATCCTATTTCCATAAATCCTTGGTTTGAAACACTTTGGAGACCCCTCCTGGGTAAATCATCTCCTCACGCTGGCCGCATCAATTACATTTTATTTATACTTTAATGCGTCGGGGCAGTTTCTTAAAGAGCCACTTTTGTAGGAACACACTCCACTGTGCTGGCGGTGCCATCCCACGGCAGGGGGAACAGCCAGGATTTGTCCTGATCCCAGCACTCCAAGGAATGGCCCCAGCGCCAGCAGCTGGGGAAAGGAGCATTCGGTGCTCCCAGCGTGCCCTCTTGTGTCCTGGGACAGCACCAAGGGCAGCATGGAAAAGAAACCACCCAGCCAGAGAGACACAAATCCCAGGCGAGCCGAGGAATGTTACCTCACTGCCTTTGGCCAAGGCAAAGCCACCTCCCAGCAGGAACACGATGTTCCATGGCATCTTCTCCTGAACCACTTTCCAGTCCAGGAGGGCTGGAGGTGCCCGGAACTTCGCGCCGGCCCCTGGAACCCAAAAGAGATCTTGTGAAGCCGGGTGAACGCTCTCCGAAGAAAGGAGAACTTCTCGGTGGGAGGCGAGTCTGGGCTGAACGTCGGGAATCCCTTCTGTCAGCAAACTCGGGAATTATCCCCTGAAGCAAACGCTGCGTGCACCATCAAACAAAGGTTTTAAAACTTGACTTGCAAAAGCTCTAATGAATGATCTGTAGCTGCTCCGAGAAGCACAGTAGGAGGCAGAGAAGGGTGAGTTAAAGGTGTGGCAAGAACTCTGTGTGTTTTTGTTAAATCGTGTGCTTCCTCCTGAAGATTCCAGCTCAGAATCCTCTACAAATGTGTACAACAGGGGCAGGGGCACTGCTGGGATAAGAGCTTCCTAATTAGTTAAATGATGAGAAGCTGAGAATTTTATGTGATGCGTGCTTTGCCAAACCTAAAGCACACAGCTGGAAGGGCAGCTTGAAGTGTAATTTAATATTTGAAATTTCCGTTGTAAACCTAAAATGTGGAAATTTCCCACATACCTATTCAGACAGTCAATTTTTGGTGCTTCAGTGACTCACCTGTTTGCTCTTCGTCTCTGTCCTGGTTGGAAAAGCCAGAAGGGAGGATGAAGAGCAAAATTGAAATGAAGAGGGCGACTGTAGCATCGGTGACATAGCTGCAACAGAACAGTCAGGTATTTAGTCAGCTGTGTTCCCACCTGGATAAAATCCAGCCTATTTCATTTTTATTCAAAGTGAGGAGGAGAAGCAGCACTACCTTATATTGTCTTTGTTGAAGAGAACTGTTGCCCAGCCTGGGAAGAACCCAGGTTCTCTTGTAAACCACAGCACCACCAGGAGAATGAAGAGGATCAAAACTTCTATTTCTGCAAATTTCATTTTGCCCAGTTTCTTGCTCTCTTCCTTGATGATTTCATAGGCAAGTTGCTCCTTAGCCTTGGCAGCAGGATTGGTACCACAACCAAAATTCTTCTTAAAACTGGAAGAAAATAGATGAGAAATGTCAGAGAAATTTGCCAGGTGTCCTGAGAGTTAAGAATATAAATTTTATACTCAATCATAATGTCTTTATATGTATTTATATATGAATATTGAAATTAAATATACTGTGATTTGCAAGCATGCTGAGTAGGAGGTGCATGTCCTGATAAGATGATCAGAAAAAAAGCTTCCTGCTCCTAAAAGCTCATTATTTAAATGTAAAAAAGTGAGCTCTCTGGGCACATGAGGAAATAAATTACAGAATCACAAAATGATGTGTTAGAAGAGACCCTAAATTCCATTTCATTCCAGCTTCCTGCCATGGTCAGGGATACCTCCCACTAGACCAGGACAATGTTAATGTGATTGACAAAGCTTGTTTGATCACTAGGAAGTAAAGAGTTGCCAAGCTTTTTAAAACAACAGAAAATGAGAATTTAAAAGGAGGGATTTGAAAGTGAAAATACCATTTCAGGTGTTACAGCACTCTTTCCATGGAAAGTAAGGGAAGCTGCGGTAATACAAACACGATAAGCTGAGTATTAAACAGGCAGGCAATGCAGGCTGGTTGTGTGGGGTGATCTGCGCCAGAACTAGCACAGAACTAATCCTCTAGGTCTGCAGCAACCCTGGTCACAAAGGCATTTACCGGCTCTCTGCAGAAATCAATTTCCTGCTTTGGAGCACAGCAATCTCCTAGAACACGACAGCAATGCTGCAGAACAGGTCAAAGGCACTTAGAGCTCCCTATTTTCATCCACAGAGAACATTTAGCTGGGCTTTGATCAGATTCCTCAAAGAAAAACTTGCAGAATATTAACAGGCACCAAGCGTGCCGCTCTGGTCTCCGTTGTGTGTCAGGGCTTTGTCACCTGCTGTGTGATTTTTCTCATCCATAAAGGGGGTCACTGGTGTTAAACAAGTCCTCGACCAGAGCCCCACGGGCCGGATTGTAGGGGCTCAGGGGTACTCACTTGAAGCCCAGGTACAGGATCTGCAGCCAAAACCACGCCAAAATCAGCAGCACCAGCATGGTGGGGAAGGCGAAGGAGAACCAGGAGGCAAAGTTGATGATGCCACCATTGTCTTTATAGATGCTGGAAAATGCAGGTGGCTGTTAGCATCCAAAATTCCACATTCTCTTCTGTCCTTCATTAACGACCCAGAAAAGGGGGAGGTTCTGTGGGGCCCATTAAGGAAGAGAAGCTCACTTCCCAGGAAAGGGACCAAACTGACATTTTCCTTCTCTGTGCTGCCTGGGAGTCAGCTGTAGCAGAGTGCTGCAGTTGGGTGGGTGTGTAATCCCAGACTTACTCATTAATTTGTCCTTGCAGCACCAGATTTGGTGTTGTCCCAGTCAGAGTGGCGATCCCTCCAATGCTGGATGAGTAACAAATGCAGAGAGACATTCCCTTGGAGAGATCCATGTGTTTCTTCTCAATTTCACTTCTCTTTGTCTCTTCCTCGACTGTCAGGACATGAGAATTACCTAGATCCCAAGGAACAAAAGAGATGCAGGAGCTATATTGGACAGGAAAAGGCCTTGGGCCTGTGTAATTTAGTATTTCAAGGCTACAACACAATGGATTCAAAGCTGAAGGAACCAAAGGTCCTCATTTTAAGGCTGGCATTGTTAATTTTTTGATCTTGTGCCCATTTTCACTGGTTGTCTTGACACAGAGCAGTTTTTCAGGGGGGAGTTTGAAATGTGTGATAAAGTTTGAACCCGCTGCTGACACTTCCTTGTGAATGAGGGCGATGTCTGAACTGCACGTGGAGGGCAATGGGGCAAGAATTCATGGAATTGCAAAGAGTTGGAGGAGCTGGGCTGAAGGGAACTTCTTCTGCAGCTGCACCTGTCTGCTGGCGCTGAGATTTATGTTCAGAAACACTGGAATCACCTCAAAAAATGGGAAGGGGGGCAAGACAGCTGGTAAAGAGATATTGTTGCTTGATTGTGTACCTTTGGATTAGAAAGATCATTTTAATCCCTAACCTTCCAGCTGGAAATAGGCCAGAAATTTTCCCTTGGGAATTCCCTATTATATGATAAGTTACACAGTAGATAATAATTGAACTGACATAAATACGCAGGGAAATAGGAAGCCTAATGTAAAGGCTTCCCCTAGTGGAGAATTTGTACTTTTTTTTGGTTCATTGAGTAGTTATAACCTCTTTGTATTTTTGATTTAACTTCAGCCAAGTCAGCAGCTCATTGTGGTTTTGTCTGGTTCATGGAAGAGCCTCATCAGTGCTGTGTGATGCTTTGGGGACAGTCTTCTTTTAGAATTTACTAGGAGCTGTTATGACAGAAGAAAGCACCAGGTCATCCTCCATCCCCCTGAAGAGAAAACCACACACAACCCATTCACCTTTTTCCTCTGGTTCTTTGAAGCTCTCGGGTGACTTTTCCTGCAGCTCGAAGGCTTTGTTGGTGTGCTCAGCCACTTGGCCAGTGGTGCCAGACTCGACTTCTGACTTGTGCAGCTGCTCCATCACCGCCTGTGCTATGGGGAGCATCATGGCAGTGGTGGCCGTGTTGCTGATCCACATGGACAGGAAGGCTGTCACCACCATGAAACCCATCAGGAGCCTGAAAGGAGCAGGTTTGGAAAAGCTGGATCAGAGCCCAGCCCTGCAACGCTCTTTATTTTTGTTGCAAAGAGCCAGCTACTAATGCTGAGTTTGGAAAATGCTCAGCAACCCCCAACCAGCATTTCCGTCCGCCCTGGTCCACTTTGTGAGTGACACAGTTAAGATTTAACACCGATTTTTATTTTTTAACCAATTTTTTTGATATTCTTATGGCTAGGACAGTGGGAACTGATAGCTTGGAGCAAGCAGTTTATCCAGTCAGATCCTGCTTATTCCACATCCTTCTGAGGAAGACATTTCTCAATATCACATGTTAATGCATTATAATATATTTTGAAGAGAAATTGCAAGCTGAATTGGATCCCAAATGGCAATCAGTTTAAGCCATAAGGAAGACGATCTCTTTTTTTTTCTCTTGTTATTTTATCCCACCCCTATTATTTAAGATTCTCTTCTTACTCATCTAAAATTCTAATCCTCGTTTCAGTATTACTCTGTTATTTGTCTCAAAATTATTCTTTAGATGAGATGTAGATTACATATCAGATGAAAAGGGGTTTATCCTGTATGCATTTTTGTAATTTCCTTCAGTATTCCCTCTTACTTATGAGCTGAGACAGATTAAACAGGGTGATGTAGCCTGTGCATAGCCTAAAGTTCTAGTCTGGAAAACATTTGTTGTTTTCCAAACAAGCATCCTCTTATTTTCTCTTCTCTTTGCAACAAGCAGCAGGCAGAGTGTCCATGTTTTCTGTGTTCCAGCTGTGGTTTTTCTTGACTGTCCAAAGCTGTGCTCTTGGCCCAGCCTGGCAGCACCCTTTTCTTTCCAGCATTGACTCTCTTGCTGCTATTTCTCCACCTAAAAACCTTTCGTAATTGAAAAAAAAAAAAAAAANCGAGGTGTGTAACACCTCAAAGGATTCCCTTTTACAAGGCTTGCTCTGGCACTGACTCACTTGGGCTGCAGGAAAGCATTTGCAGGGAAAGATTTGCAGATTCCCACCAGAGATGGGGTCTAATGCCATAAAGTCCTTGATCCCACAGCACTTCCACCACTGTAACTCACAGGGCTGGCCTGACACCCGTGATGAGCAGGACCCTCAGAGCCACTCGCTTGTGCAGGTTCCAGCTCTCGATGGCAATGGCCATCATCAGGCCCCCCAAAAAGAGCATGTTGGTGTCCTTCAGGTACTCCCGACAGACCTGTGAGGAGGGAGAAGGGAGAGGGAAGAGTCACAAGAGAGGGGAGGTTTTCTGAGGGAGTTTATTCCAAAGGCATTAGCAGGGAGTAACCCTGGGTTGCACCTGAATGGGGAACTTGCTTTGATTTCAGATTAGCAGCTCCACCCAGAGCTCACTCTGGGCTTGCGCAAGTTCTAGCCCACGGAGAAGACAGAGAATAATAATAAAAATGAAGCTAAAATAATAATACTATCAATAATATAGATATAATTATGACTATGATCATCATAATATAATCCTGGGGAATAATCCCAGAATAAAAGCAGCTGACTGATCAATACATGGAGCAGGATCTCTTACTGTTGTCGAATCCATGATATTCATTAGTGGGAACAGCAGGACGGGCAGGAGAGCTGTGACAGCCAAAGGCAGGGCTTCTGTGCACCAGAAAAGTGCCATCACTATGATCACATAGCCGCATAGTGCCTCCTGCCAGGGGAAGGGGACACGCAATCAGAACACGCTGAACATCGAACCTGGGGCTCTTCCAGAAGCCAAGGCCTCATAATTACATCCACTGCCTGATAAAGGGATTAGAGAAAAGGTTATTTCCTGTGCTTCTCTCCCATGTAGCCTCTGACCTATGCAGATCCTAATCAAATGACAAACTGTGCAGCAATCTCGTCAGAACTCTGAGGAGAAGATGAGGCCTTCAGTGGCGGTAAAAATAGTACCAGAGGAAAAGAGACATGGATGACTTTGGACCTTTCATGATAAGGGATTGGCAATCACTGAATAGGCTTCTTGATTGTGCTGATGGTGTTATATTCTGTATTTATGTCCTTGAATTGTAGAATTAGTTACTGATCCAGTCAAGGCTTCTCCACCTGTTTCCACACGGGCTTCAGGTCATGGCCTAGGTGAGCCACAGCTAATTTCAACAGCCTGGACTCCTTGTACTGTAAATGCTTTTATAACTTTTCACTGGATTTTTAGCTTAGTAGAGACTTTGAAAGGCTCACTTGGCAGACTGGTCACAGATCATTTCAGCTTCCTCTGACTTTGTCTTGTTTGTTTGAGGAAAGTGAGATGCCCTGTTTCATGTCACTCTTTTTCTGAGAATACCTTGATTTAGTTCTGCTTTGGACAACCACTCCAAATTTCATGTCAAAAATGTTGAAGTCAGTCCCAGTACACTGAAAAGATTCAAAATTACTTGTCACAACAGTGACTTTAGGTTGGGCTGAGAAACAAAGTAAGGGGAGGTTTTGGTGTCTTCTGTGTTTTGGAACTTGTACAATTATGGGAGACACCAAAGCCAAAGGAAGAAAATCATGGATGTGTGGTCTTGGATAAAGGATATCCACTAAAATATACTGGGCAGTATGAATGAAACTGTAGTGATGTTTTTTGAGGCAGGATTAAACCAAGGAGCTGGAATAATGGGTAGCAGGATTGAATTTGGAACAGGCTCAGGAATTCTGAACGTGGTGTGGAGGTTACAGAGCTGCTGAAGGGAAAGGATGGGCAGGGAGCTGAGCAGTCCGGAGGAAGGAAGGAGACAGCAATCTAGGAGTGAATTATCAAAGCAGCCAGGCTGAAGAAGTAACTCTGAGAGATTCCCAAAGATATGAAAATATTCCTTTCACGACTTATTTTTGAACAAGAGCATTAAGAACCTCGATAATTCATCCCACTGATCAAGTTGCCCTTTTGCCAATGCTTTTCCTCCATTTCTGTTATTAAAAGACACAGATGGGTGCCTTTGGAGAGACCCTAGTAGAGCTGTGGGATGTATCTCATAGGCACAGTGCCATTGTCTTCCATCCTGCTGTGAACAGGTTCTCAGTAAAAGCTGGAAAAAGGGTTTTCCCGAAGTCAGCCATGCTGTAAGGACATTCATCTGCCTTTAAACAAGATTTTTAGCATTTTTGCTCTCAATTATAATAGCTCAGTGTCCAGTGCTATGTCATTATAGGGCAGGTTAATAGATCAACAGAATAGAAAAAATGTGAAATTCCACCCTGTAGCTGCTGGCTCACACCACTGTGTGCAGAGGCACCTGCTCTTCCTGCTCAGCAGTGGCACAGTGCACAGTTTTAACCCCCAAAAAACCTTCTTAAAGGTTTCCTTAAGTCGCAAAGGGAAAAATCCAGGATGTTTTCCATTTTTGTCTTGTTGCTGACTGCATGAAAACCAGAGGGAGTAATTTTCAAAGAGGAACTGAACCAAGACTGCCAAATCATTCCACAGGTAACTCCAGGGACTCACTGTATGTAACAATGCCTCCAGCAAGTGAGTTTGAACTCGTGGCCTCAGGAAAAAAAAAAAAAAAAAAAAAAAAAAAAAAAAAAAAAAAAATCTCTCTCTTTTTTTTAAACNCTGTCTCTTTAGAACTTTCCTGATCTCTTTTCACTTCAGTAACTCCTTTGCCTATGGAAAAGTTAACCAGCAAAAAAAGGTACTTTTTCTTTCTTTTCCCCTTCCTAGCGAGCTTTTAAGTAATAATTTAAACTATTTTATTTACCTAGTGGGGGAATGAGAGGCCACACCTGACCAGCTGCCACACTCAGAAACAGAACTGTGAGGACAGAGCTTTGGGACAGGCAGGGACGAGTTAGGGAGGTGGAGAACGAGGCTTGGAGACAGAGCTCAGACTGGGAATCAGCAGGGATTGGGAGGCAGAGAGCAGAGGGAAGAGCTGGGACTTGGTGTCCAAAGAGAAGGCACGGGAGGGGCAGTTTGGGAAGAGCTATTTCGTGGTGCTGGGGCTGTAATCAGAGACCAGAGATTAGATCTTTCTGCATGAAGAGGTTGGGAGTGCAAGAAACAGTGAAGAAGCAGCAGAAGGCTGGGAGTCCATCCGCTCACAGCCCTCTCTTTAAATGATCCATGCCCCAGAAATACCTGCCCTGATGCCACAGCTCCTTAGTCAACTTTTCCTGAAGGAACCCTAAGCCAGGTGTCTTCCAAAACTCGGTGGTTTAAATTTAAAATCCTTGTTTGGGAAGATTCTTACAGAAATATGTTAAAGCCAGACTGAAATGTATATTTTCTCTTATGTATCAGAATGTCTTGTTTGTCTAAAAATGCCTCTTCTAAGCAGCAGTGATAACAAGGAAAAAATAAAAGAAGATGTGGACTGAACACTTTGAAAATGAAAAGGGGGACTAAAATTGAGCCTTAGGTCCACACCGATAATCTTCAGCAGAGAGAGTCCTTCTCTAACAGCCAGATGCAAAGCAAGAGTCACAAAATCTCCCTGGCTGCTCCTCTAGAAGATGCAATCACAGATGTAGTTGCTCATCCATCTATGCCCCAACGCTTTTATATTGCCCCAATACACTCAGGGAAAAAAAAAAAAAAAAAGAAAAAAAAAAAAGAGTTCTCCAAGCAGCCGATGCAGGTGCTCTGAGAAAGAACCTCTTCCCCCTTGAAAAGAGCCGCTCTGAGACGTGGAGGCTTTAAAACTGAATTTTAAAAATTCCTTACCTTGGTAGGCAGAACCAGAGGCAGAGGGAGAAACACGAGGGGCACCAAGACGGTGATGAGGTATTTCCTGCAGGCCAGCAGGGCCTGCCAGGAGCAAGCCATGGTGCTGGAGCTAGCCCAGTGCTGAACGGCCTGGAATCTGCTGCTTGGAGCCTATATAAACACCAGGGGATATTAACCATTGACCTGGGGAGATTGGGTGTTGTTTTTGGAACTGTAATCGGAGAAAGAAGGAAGAGAACAAAGAAGGGAGGAGACAGCGAAAGAGTGTCAGAGCAGGAACTTTCTCCAGAGAATCTTTCAGAAAGGTGATCAATCCATTGGGGAATTAACTCCTTGCGCAGCAAGTGGGTTTTTGAAAGTATCCTGGAGTGATCTACACTTAAAAAAAAAAAAATTATGATTTGGTCTCTAATAATGCCCTCTTTGAATAGGTGCTGTTATTCCTCCTATTAAAAAAGAGAAACTGCTCCCTCTTGAAACATGTTGAAAAATTATTTCAATTTTCGAAAAATTAGGGGGGAACACTGTAAATGACATCTATATCTGTAACACTCGAATATAAGGATTAGAAATGCCAGTATAAAATGTTATATAAACATAATTATTTATGATGTTTATATTTGTTCACTTAGAAACTCACTTCGGGCAGGAAAACCCACTGGTCTGAGCTGTTGTCACCAGGTGCCACATCAACTCCCCACACAGAAAAGGACTGACAGTCTTTACCTTAGGTCTTAGTGGGTTGGGAAAGACTTGGCTACAGGGGATCCTTTTGCAGACATTGGGCTTATTTTAAATTTTTTTTCCACATTTTTGATCTTGCAGGTTTACAGGCACAGCTTTGGGAACTTGCAGGGTGTATAGGGGAAAATAAAATAAGAAGAAAAGGTGCTACAGGGAAATTCCCAGTGATTCTTGTCCCACTTGCAGGCAACTTCCAAAATACAAGCTGTGAATCACTAGATTCTATACATTTGCAGGAATAGTAGTAAACATTTTAAGTCCAAAGGGTATTTCTCGTTAATGCCACGTTGATGGCTTTGTTGGATCATCCAAGTACACCCCTCAGCTAGTGATGATAACGCTTCCATTTTATTGGTATAAATCATCCTGGTGCTGTTTATAGCTGACTCGAGAGACACAATGGGAAGCACAGGTCATCCGATGTCAGCTCCACAAAAAGCTGTTCCTGCCTCTCATCCCTTTTCTGCCTGGGCTTTTTTTCTCTCAAGAATGTGCTAATGATGGAAAATCAGCTGCCAGATTTGCAAGCTGGACTTGGGCATATTGCTCACAACAAACAGCACCACGTTTCTTGGTGCCAACCCTGAGCTTCAGCATCTCACCCTTGGTACAAAAAGAATGAGAAGGAGCTTTCAAATTAATTCTATTCAATCTTGCATCCATTGGATGTTTGATTACTGTCTGACAAGGCGCCATGACAAAATCAGCCAATAGCAAGGTAATTTTTCTGCTTTTTACTCTTTTGCCCTAAGGTTGCAATGGAAATCTAAAAGAGCACCTCGTTTTTGCATCTCTGCAGCACAAAGTTTGGCCTCCAGCTGCAGCCTCATTTATGGAGTGTAATTACCACTGTGGAAGGGTCTCAGCTGAAGAATTGTGCCTTTTAGAATTTTAAAGAATTCTAGAATTTAAGCAATTTTAAAGAATTGTTCTTTAAAATCAGCACCTCCACAGAGATGGTTGCCACTGTCATGTGAATCACTTTCAAAGATGCTAAAAATGAGTCTTGTAAGTGCTTTACTGCAAAATTAGTGGTTTATATCTTGTCTAAGCCTTTCCTGTGGCCCATGAGCACCTCGGTGCTGTCAGAGGAGCGATGCCAATTTACATTAGTTTGGACCTGCTCCAGTTTATATAAATAGCTTAATCTAATACTCTGAATTTGAAGGACCACTTGGTCTTTGATTCCTGATCTGCTCTTCAAGGCAGCCAAACTGCACAGAAAACCAAACAGCACAGCCAAAACCACCTTTATTAACTGAGTTTATAAGTGATTTTGTCCTTTATAGAAAGAAGTATTTTCTAACATGCTGTGAAGTAAATAGAAGTGAGCATATATTGCTAAATACAGTATTTTGCTGATCCTAGTGCAGTTCAAATATTGATTTTTGTTCTGCTTGGTTTGTTGAGCCTGGAGAACACTGAGGGGAGCCTTCATTGCATTTTGCAGCTTCCTCATGAGGGGCGTTGGAGGGGCAGGGGCTCTTCTCTCTTCTCCGGTGATCAGTGACAGGACCCGAGGGAACAGCATGAAGGCACGTCAGGGCATTTAGGCTGGGTGTTAGGAAAAGTTTCTTCACCCAGAGCGTGTTTGGGCACTAGCACAGGCTGCCCAGGAAGGTGGTGGAGCCCCATCCCTGCCGGGATTTACCAGTGTGAAGATGTGGCACTTGGGGACATGCAGGGGCTTTGGCCGTGCTGGGTTAACGTTGGACTCGATGATCTCGGAGGTCTTTTCTCAACGATGACAAGATTTTGTGGAACGTCACCCCTGAGAGCCGCACCTTTAGTGCCGGGATCGCTGCAGCGCCAGCGCCGCGGGATCTCCGCGCTGCCCCGGGCGGCGGAGGGAGCGGAGCCGGTCCCGTTCCGGGCCGAGCCGTGTCGGTGCCGTTCCGGGCGAAGCCGGGCCGGTCCCGTTGGGGCGGAGCGCAGCCAGTCTCATCCCGGGTAGAGCAGAGCCAGTCCCATTCCGGGCGGAGCCGGGTCAGCTCCGTCCGGGTAAAGCGGAGCCGGTCCCGTTCCGGGCGGAGCCGGGTCTGTCCCGTTCCGGGCGGAGCGCAGCCAGTCCCATCCCGGGCGGGGCCGTGTCAGTCCCGTTCCA
>WBMY01014273.1:114177-128291 GCA_013397315.1 Donacobius atricapilla
GAGGGAAGCTCTGGGGGAGCAGGGGAAGAGAGGTGCCCCAGGGGAACAGGGAGCCCCAAGGGGAACAAGGAGCTTGAGAGGAGCTGGGAGTCCCGGGAAGCAGAGAGTCAGGAGAGAACGTGAAGCCCCAAAGAGAGCAGGGAGCCCGGAGGGGAAGGGGAACATGATGGAAGCGGAGAGCCCCAGGAGGAGTGGGCAGCCCAGTGTGGCCCTGGGTGCTGTTGGAGCTCCTCAGCTGCCCGTTTCTCCTGCAGGAGGTGGAAGCCCTGGTGTCCCACTGGAACCTCTACATCAACCTGGGAGGCTTCTTCGTCAGCCTCTTCTCCGTGACTCTCTTCGGCCCATGGAGCGACAGCGTGGGCCGGCGCCCGACGCTCATCCTGCCGGCCGCGGGCATGGCCCTGCAGACGGCCGTCTACCTGCTGGTCATGTACCTGGAGCTGCACGTCGCCTTCTTCCTCCTGGGACGCATCCTGAGCAGCCTCACGGGCGACTACAGCCTGATCCTGGCCAGCTGCTTCTCCTACGTGGCCGACACCAGCGAGCGGCGCGTGCGGACGTTCCGGGTGGCCATCCTCGAGGCGTGCCTGGGCACCGCGGGCATGGTGGCCAGCATCGGCGGTGGCCAGTGGCGCAAGGCCCAGGGCTACATCAACCCCTTCTGGCTGGCCTTTGCTGCCAGCCTCGCTGCCACCCTCTACGCCGCTTTCTTCCTCCGGGAGTCGGTGAAGGAGAAGAAGGCGACCAAGCTGTTCACGCTCAGCCACTACAAGGCCGTGTACAGGCTGTACACGGCCCCGGAACACCCCAGCTCCAGGTGGAAGCTGGCTCTGTACTCCTTGGCTTTCTTTCTGATTGTCACGGTGCATTTTGGAGCCAAGGACCTCTATGTTTTGTATGAGCTGGGCTTCCCTCTCTGCTGGGCTTCCGACCTCATCGGGTACGGCTCGGCCGCCAGCTACCTGGCTTACCTGAGCAGCCTGGTGGGGCTGAGGCTGCTGCAGCTCTGCCTTGAGGACACCTGGGTGGCAGAGATAGGATTGATCTCCAACATTGCTGGGCTGGTGGTGATTTCCCTTGCTACCACAACGGCGCTGATGTTTACAGGTGATGCTGAAGGCTTGGATCCCTGTTTCTCAGGCTTTTGGCAAATTGATGCTGGTAGTGTGCTCCAAAGGGAGTCCAGGCACGTGAGGAAGTTCTGCCACGTGCACCAACAAAGCTGTGGCTTGCTAAGGGCAGTGTTGCCCAAATACTGAAGTTGGAAGTGCATCCATGTAGTTCCTAGAGCATTAGGCTTCCCAGAACTGTATTACACTGCAGACACAGGCTGAAGTGCCTTATGAGATCCAGGAGGGTGAATCGTGTTGAAATATAGCAGGGAGACACTGCCAGCAGCTGTAGATTTCTGGGACTGACTTGGGGGACTTTATTTTTCAGTTGAGCTTTTCTTAATGTGCTGTGTCTTGTTCACAGGTTATGGAATTTTGTTCCTTTCCATGGCAGCCACTCCAGTCATCAGATCCAAGCTCTCCAAGCTGGTCAGTGAGACAGAACAGGGTAAGTAATTAACACTCTTTTCTTGGAATATTGAAACCAGACTCTGGGGAGGTTAGGAGTTACCTGGCTCCTCTGGACTCCTGTGTCCCTGCATTCACCCTCAGGCCCAGGGTAACTTTTTTTTGTTTATCCCCCCAAATAATTGTCATTCTTTGATTCAGATTTGCTGCATTTCTGCGATGAGAACAAGGGAAGAAAAAGGGGAACAGTTCATTCATCCATACATTCATTTCCAAAACGTTCACAAGGAGCAAGAGTTAAAATGGATTATATAACCAGGAGAAAAGAGCCATTCTCCTGACCATAACTTTCCTCTGTAGATCAGTAACAGTGGGAAGAACCAGGTGTTGTTGGAGGGTTGTATTATTGACCATGGTGAAAGATCATGGGTAACCCATAGGAGGAGCATATTTGCCTTTTGTCCAGTTATGTGTTTGGAGGCCTTGCACTTGCTGTGAAACACAGCACAGGAATGTCTCCAAGGCAGGCAGAGGGAGGAGGGGATCCAGGTGGCAGCGCCGAGAGGTGATTTTGCACAACTCATGTTTCTTATTTTAGAACGGCGATGGTGCATACGGTGGACTTCTGGGGCTAAATCTTCTGCTGTACTTAATGTTTAACAAGTGATAAGAGGTGTTTGGCAATAAATGGATCTATAGAGCCCTGGCCTGGAGCATTTACAATCCAGCTGATAAATAATATCCTGGTCATCTCCTGATACAAATCCTGCAGGTTGGTGAGGTGGTTCTGGCCACAGGCTGGACGTGCCGGGCCAGTCCTGTCCCACCTCACCAACCTGCAGGATTTGTATCAGGAGATGACCAGGATATTATTTATCAGCTGGATTGTAGATGCTCCAGGCCAGGGGCAGAATTCACTGAGGGTGATGTGCTACAGCTGTTTACAGGCAATAACCAGCTGCCTATCTCACCATTAACCTCTTATCTCTCTTTTCCAGGTGCTCTTTTTGCTTCTGTTGCCTGTGTGCAAGGACTGTGTTCACTCGTGGCTACAGGAGTGTTCAACTCTCTCTACCCTGCCACCTTGCACTTCATGAGGGGATTCCCATTTCTCTTTGGGGCTATAATCCTCCTTATTCCAGCAGCTATCCTTGGGTAATGTACTTCAAATGTCTAAACTTTTCCACGCAATGTCATGTGGAAAATACTATTTACTCCTAGGATAGAAGCTGGCAGTTTTTAAGACATATTTTCGGTTATGTATGTGAGAGGGTGTCTGGTGCTCCAGTATAAAGAGGTGCAGGTCATTTCTTTTGGAATCTGAATCCTAGGGATAAACCTGCAGCCTAAGTAATGTAGCTGCCAATATTTAAAGTGCTTCAAAGACTCGCTTCACTTCCAGTAGAATCCAAAATCTGAAATTGAATTTGAAAGTTCTTCGTGGAAGAGATGGAGCTCTCTCAGCAGTCTCTCTTCCTGTAATATCTTTAGTAACGAAAGCAGAAGTTTTGTTGTAATAGAAAACAAATCCTCTGGTGGGTTCTGGGAGAGGGAATGTGTTGGGATTTGCGTAAGTGCAGCAGCTCTTGGCAGGATCGTTTTGTTTTGTTCCTCTGAAACTTTCAAGACTCATTCAGTTTAGCAACATCCCCATGTGCCTTTAAAAGCTGAAGCTGTTCATTCTTTTCTAGGTGGATACAAATCTGGGATTCAAAACACGACTACAACCACTTCGCAGATGCTTCCCTGTCCCCTACAAAAGACTGAATTTAACAACAAGGAATTGGCCAGCGCAGCAGTGTCCACCTGAAGATTGCACTTTATTCTTCCCTCAAAGGACAGATCGGTGTGGGAGGGACACCCTGCTTGTCCTTGCTAACTTTTAAATGCCAGATAGTTGTACATCCCAGGAGGAGCTTGATTTGGAGCTGTGAATGCCTCCTCAGCGTTGTGTTGGCTCATCTGTCAGAGAAAACCCCAGAGACCCAAAAGCCGATCAAGCTGTCGTGGGCCTTTTGCAAGGCTGGTTCGTGGTTTGGGGTTTGGCAGGGCCAGAAGGCTCTGCCATGCTTTTAGTGGGGAGAGAGGACTGAGTTCTGGTTTAATTGCAAAGCATTTTCCCCTCAGAGTATTCCAGTGCGCAGCTCGTGAGCTGTTGGTGTGGGTGAGGCACAGACTGAAGGAGTGTCCTGCTGGGGGGGAAGATCTGTGCTCCAGATCATCACATTGCCAGTAAAAACCCAACAAATGTGACATGCCAGACCGCAGAAATCCTTATGGAGGGGGGCAGTTTAGCACAGGAGTGCTAGTGCTGTCCTTACTGACCGAACCAGCTTTAGTTTTGCAAGTCAGAGGTGTCCTAAGGAGAGGATCTAATTCATGAAGTGTTAGTAGGAATGCCAATGGTATTCCCTGCCCGTCTGCAGCTCAGCCCAGGATCTCAGAGGTGATTTTGAGAAGTAACAGATCATCTGAGAATACTGCAGTGCCAGTAGAATAAATCCTGGGTTGGGAGGGACCCGCGAGGATCCTTGAAGCAACTCCTGTAGGTGCCTTAATTGACAGATGCCAAAAACTGTGAAGTTAAGGAGAAAAGTGTCAGAATTGTTCCCCCCTTATACTGCAAAACTGAGCCCCAGTTTGATAGGTGTGCCCCAGTCATGTGAAATCACTGCTGTGCTTATCCAGAGGCCTTCCTCAGCAAGGTGGTGTGGGGACAGGAGTAAAGTCTTTAAGATTAATCTCTTTTGTTGTATGTGGCATAATCTTGTGTTAATGACCTCAGTTCTGCTGCCTGTCCTGGGATCTGTTGATGCCAGCAAGCAAACTCCATGTCCATGGTGCTAATAATTGTTCTTTCCAAAGCATTACCTGTGTTGCTGCAATCCTTTTTTTTTTTTTCCTTCAACGTGCCATAAAGCAGCAGTTCTGTGTACACTGCACTGCACATGCTGTTCAGGTACATGCAGTAATGACTTTACTGTTACTTTCAGAATGAATAAAACCTCCATGCTCTTTTAATGGTTCATAAAACTGTGGATATCTTGTGCAGCTGTTGATGTCGTTCGTCCTTGACTTGTTCAGGGCTTCTCTTCATTATTTTCATTCTCAGTCCTTTATTAAAGACTGCAGTGAAGAAGGAGCGGCAGGAATTTTTCTGTCTTGTGGAGAAATTAGTGTGTGAGAGTGAAAAGTCAGGAAAAATGCAGGTTTGGGACTTGCAAGCAGCCAAAACTTGCTTTTCCTGACCACCAGAGTAAAGCTTGCAGGAGGAGAGCTTCGTCTGAAACTTGTCCTTCAGCATGCAGAAAATGTGAAATGCTTGTACCCAGCTTTGTCCCAGTCCACTGGGAGTTTGTGGTAAAAGCAGAACTGGGGGGCAGAGAAGCAGGGAGGCTTTAGGAACTTGGTGTTATGCCACTTGCTCCAAACAGTTATGCCAAGGAACACGGGAGTTACAGGTCTGATTGCTGGGCTGAGCCTGGAATTGGCCTCCCCAGGGAACAGGGCATGCTGTGAATGTTGCAGGAGATGTTTGTGGCTGAACTGATTGTGAAGTAAAGCCCTCTCCACTCCGTGGGTGCCAATTTAAGCAGCTGCTCAGTGTTGTGCAGTGAGGTGAAACCTGCCTCTGCATGGGGAGAGATTCAATGGCAGCTATTATGCCTTATTAAAAAAATTAAACCAAAGTTTATCTAGGCCGTCCTCCAGGAGTTGCAACAGGGGAGCCATGGCTGGTGACAGCAGGCAGAGTCCCTGGGGGTGCAGTGCATCCGTCCATGCAAAGGTGAGTGGGAAATGAGGGGTTCCTGCAGGGAATGGTGCTTGGGAATGTCAGTTCTGCTTCACAGTAGCGAGGGAAAGCAAGTGTGAAAAGCCTGCAGGGAGAGAAGCACGTGATACAGACAAAGAGGTGGGGATTTAGAGTAAAAACCAGATTTATTAATAATGCCTGATTGAATAACTCCAAACGCTTTCGACAAGGCAGAGCAAAGGAATGAGGGAGGGTGAGGACAGAGGAATTAATTTCCTTGGGACTGCTCCAGCTGGAAGGGGATGGCTATTGGATGTTTTGCCAGAAGCAGGGCAAGTTCAGTAAGGTGAAGATTATGATGGGGAAACAGGAGGAGTCACAGTCTGGGCAGGTGGAGCAGGAGATAGGATCTCCTTTCAGGTGAGACACCAGAGCTGTGGGGAACAAATAAATCTCCACAATGAATGCTGGGTGAGGAGGCTGGAGCCCAGGAGCTACAGAGCTCCTGGGAAACAAGACACAAACATCTTACCAGGTATTATTGCAGGGAGAAAAATCCTTAGGACTGTTTGTGTGGGGCTCCTTCAGTGGCCAAGGAGGCCTTGACATTCAGTTACTGAAGGCTTTTCCCTGAAGCAGCTCACAAGAGGCTTTTATCCTTTGGCAGATTCACCTTTGGGCTCATCTGCTGGCTTCTTGTTATTTAATCTGGAGATTAGATGGATTCTAATTCTGATGAACGCTGGGCAGATATGGCTATTAACCTTTCACTGGAGAGCAAAGATGCCATTAACTGTGAGCTGATAAGAACTATCCATAAAGCACCAGAATTATCTGATTTTCTTTTTTTTTTTTTTTTCCTGAAATGTTCGTGGATCCAAGCCAAAAGAAAAAAGTGTTTGTGTTCCTGACAGTTAAAGCAGGGCTTCAGGGAGAGCCAGGAGGAGGACAAGGTGGCTGAGACTCCTTGTTACCTCCTGAAAGGGTTGAGTTTTTCTTGAGCAGGGATAGGAAGAGGAGCCTGCTGCTTCTGCAAGGTGATTCAGCAGCCTGGAGTGTGGAATGCAGGGATCTGTGTCAGGATGCCCATGGTTCCTCACCAGCAGTGTCGGCAGCAGACACTGATGGTCCTGCTCCCAGCTGGAGCATCCTTTGCCAGCCCTTGGCATCAAATCCAGGGTTTTTTTGTGTTTTTTTTTGATATTTTAAGGTGGGGAGCTGCAAAAAGCCCCGGTGGGTGCTGAGAAGAGATTGATAGGAAGAAACAAATGCTACTGGAATAGTATCCAGCAGTGAGTAGGGACACCCCCAAGCAGCTCAGCCAGGGCTGTGGGGGTGTGGTGGTCAGCAGAGAGATTCACCAGCTCCTGCTCAAGGCACAGACCACGGGAGACCCGCTGTGGAGCAGGATAAAATACAGCCACAGTGTAGAACAGCTCCACAAGCACAGCAGTTAGCATCTTCCCTGCATGGATTTCAAGTTTTTCAGGGTCACAAACCAGCCTCCAGTGCCCTGAAAATACAGGCCTGATACAGTGGTGAAGCTGAGACTTCAGATGGAGGGAAGGAGGTTATTTTAAAAGCACTTTTTGCAGAGATCCTGCAGAAACTTCTCGTGGTCTAACCCCAAATTTCCACTGCCAGAGTTAAGAGCACACAGTGGTTTTGCAGCACTGCAAGGTGGAAGTCTTTTGAGGAAAGAAGGAGCTTTTGTGATAAAGGGATGTTGCTGGGAAAGATAAAGCACTTCAGAAGGGCCCTGTGGGTTATCTTTCCCAAACACAAAGATTTTGTTAGGGCTTAGTTTTTATTTGCCCTCTCCTGCTCTCAGTTTCTGACCACAAGGATATTCCTGGGGCACCCGGCAGAGCCGCACATTCCTCCCAATTGCTCTTCTCTCCCTTGTGTCCTCTTGCAATGGATTCTCAACACTTCTCCAATTTTCAGTCCTCCAAAGATTCTTCCTCTTTGGATGTTTTTCTGGGAGAAGCTGCAGCTGCTTGTGAGGGTCTGGATGATGCCAGTCTCCCTCACGCCCCATGCCTGTCCTGCCACCCCACAGGAGGATGTGGAAGACACATAATCCTTCCCAGAGTCCAGCCTGGCTTGGCTCCCCAGGCGCTGGGGGAGTGAGTGCTGGCCTCTGGGGGCCAGCGGCTTGTATTTGGAGGGTGAGGAGGGAGTAAGAGCCACAGGTTTTCTCACAAGGATGGGAAAAAGTCAGGAGGGATAAATTTGGACCCACACAGAAAGGGGTCAGCTGGGAGTCTCTGAGGCTGCTGTCCTGGTTCTAGCTCTGCCCCAGGGAGTGCAAACAGTCCAGCCCGTTCTCCGAGCCAGCCGAGGAGTCCCGGGAGGAGCGGCCCTGGAGAAAGCGGATGATTTTGTCAATCGTGGCCTCCTGGTACTCGTGGGACCACCTGTATTTGAGGGGAAAAACGTGACGTTTACCTTTTCTGTTCGGTGCATGGTGCCAGAAGATAGCTGAGTTCATTTGGGCCAGGAGCCAGAGACCCCTTTCCCGCACCCCAGCTCTCTCGGAGCTCCCTTTTCCCCACGGATGCTGCAGAATGCCCTGCCAGGCTGGGATGCACAAAGGGAAAGCAGGAGGGGAAGAAACTCATGTGAGCTGTAGAACCTGCCAGCATCACTCCCACCCGAGGATCGATGTCCTCCCAGCACTGACCCCTCTGTCACCCAGAGGAGTCCCAGCACAACAGCAGCAGGGATGGGGTGGGAACCTTTGCTCCCTGTGTGCTCTGCAGCACCTGGAGTGACTCGGTGTCCCTTTGACCTGTTCTGCCTCCCTCATCTGTTTGTTCCAATGTCCTTGGGCTCTTTGCTGCTCCCTACGCAAGTTGTTCTCCCTGGCTGTCAAGGAACCCCATGGCACAGGTGGCTTTTACTTACATGATACCATTAAATTTCAGGACAGCCCTCATGTCCTTGGGCAGTGTTTCTGGGTCCGGCCACTCGAAGTGGTCTGTAACAGGTACAATGTTCTTTCCCGAGCTCAGGGCTGTCACAATCTCCTGCAGGAACAGAACATGCAGGTGCTCATGGCCTGTATCAGCCCTTCACCAACTCCCTCCCACTCCAATGTCCACAGAGCTTCCACCATCTGGTGGCATCTCTTACCTTGTGTACCCAGTCCTTGCACTCGGGGTCCTCCATGCATTTATCCAGTGCATTTGGTGAGAGGACCAGCACGAAATTCCGGGCACTCAGGACGCTCTGGATCAGCTTATCTTCAAACTTCCCTGCCTCCAGCTTCTCCACGTCGATGAACACACTGAAGCCGTGGAGCTGCAGGTGGACCTTCAGCAGGCTGGTGGCAAGAGGGGACAACACCATGGGGAGAGGTTTTATTTGCTGTCTCACCACGCTGGCTGAGACATGGTGAGACAGGAGCAGGGAATGAGATGCCAGCTCCAGCCCAGCTGTCTGAAGAACATGAGGAGCTGATGTTGACTCCCTGCTGTGATCCCCTACCGCCCCAGGAGCGTGAGGAAAGGGTCAGTCACCAAAGTAGCAGTGACAGGAATGGGAGTTGGCCTGCCCGCTATGCAGGTTATCACGTGTGCTGCCCCCATTTGCTCTGCAGCTTTTGGCAGCCTCTCCCTCCTCCACATTCCACACTTTCCCCACAACTGACCACCCACCTTCCCTCTGGGCTCCCCTGTTCCCTGCAGGACTCACCTGGCCAGCTGCGAGCCGGTGCTCCTCCGGTAGCTGATGAACACATCGGTCCCGTTGGACGTGGTTTGCAGCGTGATGGGGGAGTGGAGCGTTTCTAGGCAGCGCAAAACCACCACCAGGAGTTAAAAACCGCCCGCCAGCTCATCCCAAACACCCTTCAACACCCCCCCCTCCCCCTGGGAGCCGCACCCCTGGCCGCGGTGAGGATGCGGACGCGGTGGAAGCCGGTGTGGATGTGGCAGTCCTCCTGCAGCTGCTGCTCCGTCACCCGGTGCAGGAAGTTGCGGTCGATGCCGCAGGTGAGCAGGTTGTAGGTGTACTGCCGGAATTTGGGGTCGATGCCCCCCAGCCAGTCGGCCAGGTTGCTGCGGTCACAGGTGGAATAGTTGGCGAAGGTCTTGAGCTCCGTCAGCTCCCGGAAGAACCTGGTGGAGGAACAAACGGAGCACCAGGCAGCACTTAGAGACGCGTGGTGCCACATCTTTGGCCTGCTCAGGAGGGAGAGCAGCTCCATGCCGGGGTGAAGGATGAGCTCCAGGAACAGGAAACGGGAGCAGCTGTGTGGGAGTGCTGGTCCTCAGGATACCGAGGGGTGAGGAGCTCAGCTAAGGGTAAGTTCCCATCTTTTTGGGTAACTTGCACGATCCCACCTGCCCTGTAACGTAGGTGGTCTTTCCCCCAGCCACACCTCTGCTGTGCAGTGTTCCCATTACAGAAATCACTCTGGGACAGCAAAAAGTGCAGTGGAAAAACCCTGGCTGTCCAGGTTTTGCACTTGGAGGATCTCTGTTCCTGTTTTTGCAAGAAGGGAAAGGCAGAGACCTTGTCCCTGGCTCTGCCACTGTAGTGATGGCCCTGAGGGCGTCCAGAGTGCCCTGGTGGTGGTCCTACCTTTTCCGAGTGATGCTGGAGTCCATCCCCAGATCCTTCTGCAGCTCTTGCTCTGTCAGCCTCAGGAGAATGTCTCCATCCACCTGGTGATCCTGCCAAGAGAAATCCAGGCTGGAGAGGTCCCAGGAAAAGCTCGGTGAGATGCTTACACCTCTGCTGCGAGATGGGGCAGAAGTGTCCATCCGTGTGTCCCTCCCCCAGCACAAAACCCTACCAGGAATCTCTGGCAGTATTTGTTGAATCCGATCTGCTGCAGCCATGTCTGCACCTCGCAGGACTTCCAGTTGGGAACCGTGGGCAGGATGCGCCGAGGGACCTCCTCCCCTATCATGCGCAGCACCTTTTTGGCCAGGGAGGAGGTGGTGCTGCTGGTGGAGTAGCACACAATCCTCTTCAGGCTCTGCGTAGCCCCGATCTCACTGAAAATCTGCGGACAAGAAGGGAGGAGACATCACTTTGCTTTCCCTCATCCTCCTTCCAAAACGCTGTGCCGGGACAGGCGAGGACCAAGGTGTTTGGTGACAAAAGACACCAAGATGCAGCTGTGGCACCCCTCCCCTTTGGCATCGCCTTCCTCCAGGCCAACCTACCCTTTACCTGTGTTTTCTTCTGCCTGGCTTTGATGGCGGCCTCGGTGCAGAGGTAGAAGGCGGCGATGCACTGGGCTTCCAGCCGGGAGCTGTCCAGCAGGGGCACCAGGCGCTGCAGGTCCTGCGCCGTGCGCCCCTGGACGTTGTCGCTGCTGCCCAGCATCTCGCGGACTGCAAACCGCTCGGGGTCCAGCGAGGCGATGAAGGGCTCCACCAGAGCCAGCGTCCCCGAGCGCTCCACCTCCTTCTCGATCTCCTTGTTGGTGGCCAGCACCGTGATGGCCAGGCAGGCGTGCAGCCGGATCAGCTCGTCGTCTTTGGAGAAGGCCAGCGGGAAAAGCCACTCCGCCGCCTTCTTCTCGATCATCAGGCGCTGGTTGGCCTGGCCCCCGTACATGGCACAGTTGGCCAAGGCCATGGCGCAGTGGCGCAGCACGGCGCGGTCCGTCCAGCGGCACCAGTACAGGATGGTGTCCAGGCCTCCGTCGGAGATGAGCTGGAAGCAGGTCTCCTCCGTGTGTTTGAACATGTGCTCCAGGATCCCAGAGACGCTCTGAGCCAGCTGGGGGACGTCCCGCTCCTTGGCCAAGTTCAGGATTACGCCCAGACCGATCCGAGCGATCCGGTCCCTGTGGGGAGGAGAGGCAGGTGAGGGGGCAGATGGACGTGCAAGGAGTGAGAACAGTGAGTGGTGTGGCCCATGCCCAGGACAGACAGATGTTTCCCTGTAGGACACAGCTGCCAGATGTGCAACGCAGCAAGATGCAACAGGCTGGTGTTGGAGGAACCTGTCTGGGTCCGATGGAAGAACTTGTGATGGGGTGCCCAGCCCAGGAACGCTATGCTGGGTGCTCTCGTGCTTGAGGTAGGATCTTCATAGCAATTGACAGGCAGGGTAGGTTAATGCCAGGCTGGAAATGGACCTGCTGGGCCAGCACTGCTGTGGTGTGGTGTTGCCCTGATTTTTCAGCCTTCTATTTGTGTTTCACAGTTCATAGTTCTTAGGTCGTTTCTCACACACAGGTGAGAAGCACCATTTATAAATGGAAGCAATGTTTTCCTTAATTCAAGGTAGGTTACATTCTTGTTTTAGAGCTATGGACAGCTGATGGACAGTCGTCTTGACCAATGGGATGGGGAGAGGTGTCAACCTTCTCCCCCAATCCCTGGCCTTTGTAGAAATACTATAAAAGTAGAGTCAGATCCTAAAATAAACAATTCATGTCTTCTCACCAGAGTGAGTGTGTGTGTCTGTGTGTCAAACAATGACAGTGTGGAGCTGTTTTGTGTTCGGGAGTGAAACTTGTTTGTCCCCTAAGCACTGCTGTCAGTGCTGTCAGGACAGGGCTTTCAAACCTGGATGAGCAGCCAAGCAGCCCTGCCCACAAGTGGGACGCAGGGGTCTGTCTGTCCTGGGATGGCAGCTGGAGGGAAGCTCGCTATTTCCTCACCCTGCACTCTTCTGGAAGGGGACAGCAAGAGCCTGGGGTAAGTGGCCAAGGGCCACCAGCTCCTGCTTGGCCATGGCTGATCTTGGGAGGCCTGTGCTTAGAAGGACACCTGAATAGGGCTGTGCCTTGAACATGCAGCGAGGAAGAGGGAAATCAGGGTCATAGAATGATTTGGGTCGGAAGGGACCCGAAAACTCATCCAGTTCTAAGCCCCTGCATGGGCAGAGACACCTTCCAACAGAACAGGTTGCTCCAAGCCCTGTCCAGCCTGACCTTGGACACTTCCAGGGATGGGGCAGCCACAGCTTCTCTGGGCACCCTGTGCCAGGGCCTGCCCACCCTCTGAGATGAGCTCTTGGCTGTGCTCCCATGAGCTTTCCTGGGGCGAGTGGCAGCTCCATTCCTGCCCTCAGCAGCGGCCATGTGGAGCCGTGATGGGGCTGCAGTTTGTGAGGCAGCACTGGCACAGCTGCCCCGCGCCCTGCTGCTCATGAGGGCAGTGGCACACTCAGTCCCCAGCGATGGTGGGGTGATGGCACGCCAGCCTCTGTGCTGGCAGGCAGGAAGAGCATTTCTGGGAAGCCTGCGACCCACAGGGCTCTCACTGACCTTGGGGTGGGTTTGACAGGAAATGTTGTGGACAGTCCTGGGAAAAAAAAAAAAAAAAAGCCCTCAGCCAGGGTCTGGCTCCGAGCCCGGACTCAGCCATGGAGCCGGATGACAAACACAGGTCCCTGACTCCCTGCAGCTGCAGATGGAGCCAGGACCTGTCCAGCTCCCAGCTAAGCACCTCTGCTGCTGTGCACAGACTGGGAGAGTTCTGTAAGTGAGAGGCTTGGACCCGAAGGGGAGCCCCACACCTCCCTGCCATGGCTCAGAAATTGTGGGAAGCGAGAGGCTGGAATCCCATGGCTGCCCAAGACCCTGGCCCATGAACTGCTCCTGGAGCAGAAACAACAACTCCAGCAAATGCTTTCTCTTGCTAAGAAGCCGAATGCAGGCCGTGCCAGTGATGCTTCCTGGGATTAAATTCCACCCTAATGGGCTTTCCTGATTTAGCTGCCGCTTATTTTTGCCTGCCAGTGCATGAAGTGAGGCCCAGGCTGTGAGTCCACAACCTTCCAGCAAGACACATCCCCCAGGAAACCAAAGTAACTTTGGCCAGGCTCCCTCCACGTAATTTCCAGAGCCCTGGCTGAGGCTGGTTGGGTTGGGGCGCTCTGAGGGAGAGCAGAGCTGGCAGAGTGCATTTGGGGTGTTGGAAGGGTGAGCTGTGTGTGGGTGCTGTGATTTGGATGTGTCAGGTGCCACGTGTGCACGTGCACCTTTGTGCCCACACACATGCTCAGGCACACACTCCTACCCCACCCATGCTCTGACAGACATCCCAACACCTCTCACCTGTCCTGGGCAGCAGCACACACACCTGAGCTAGGGGCTGACCAGCTGAGCCCTCCTTATGGCTTCATTCCAGCCCTGGTCAGCAGCAGGAAGGCTCTGGGAAGTGGCTTTGTCCTCCTCCTCCTGCTGCAGTTATGGCTAAAGGGGAGTTACGTCTTGTCCTTTGGGGCAGATGCTCTGAGCCAGCCAAACTGACTCAGCTCAGCCTGGCTGAGGAGGACACCCCAGTCCCCACCAGCATCCCTGAGCTGGGGCTGGTCCTCCTCCCTAGCTGTGGGGGCACGGAGCAGCTCATGGTCATTGCCCGGACCCTGTGCACAGGCACTGGGTGTGGGGGGATGTGGTGGGGATCCGAGGGGCTTTGTGCAACTGGGAGCACCCGCAGCAGGGAAATTTGGGGCATGTGGGTGGGATGGGTGAAGGTAGGTCGAGGCCGGGTTGGATGGGGCTTGAAGGAACCTGGTCTAGGAAGGTGTCCCTGCCCACGGCAGGGGGTTGAGATCAGGTCTTTAAGGTCCCTTTGAACCCAAACCATTCTGGGAGCTGGCAGCGCCGGGGGTGGTGGGCAGGGCTGTGCCTGGCAGGGTGAGGGGGCTCTTCGCAGACTCACCTGTTTTCCGCCACCAGGATCTGCTCCAGGAGTTTTCCTGCCTGGCACTTGGTCTCCAGCTCCGCCGTGTAGAGCAGGTTGAGCAGCAGGTCCAGGCCCCCCTCGAGGCGGATCACGTCGCACAGCACCTTGGCCACGTCCCTCCCCACGGCGGGCATCCCCCAGGCCTCCTCCACCAGCCGGAACACCTCGGAGAGA
>WBMY01014274.1:0-14466 GCA_013397315.1 Donacobius atricapilla
TTATTATATTAATCCTAATCCTTCCCCGAGCTCCCTCCAGCAGCCCTCGGCATCATTAATGGGAGGGCCAGGGTTAGGGTTAGGGTTCTCCTTTGGCAGAAATCCCTGGATGGGGCTGGAAAAGGCTTCCCCTGAGCCCCCCCGATGGTGTCTCCTGCCCAACACAGGCTGACTCTTTGGGGTACAAACACCTGACTGGCAAAATACCCGCTCAGGTGAGTGGATTTGCCCCTGTTCACAGCAGGAGAAAACCTTTCAAGTCCCTGCCAACCCCCAGCAGTCTGTGATTCCACGAACCCCAAACCTGGGTCCCTCTCCAGCCCGGGGGGAGCACTTCTGGGCTCGTACTCCTGCCACGGCTCCCTGGGAATGCCACATTTCCCCCTTCCCGCAGCCACCCCAAGGTGAAAGGCATTTTCTGCGGCTTTTCCCGGCTCCCGTGCGGCTTTCCCGGCCGCTGGAATGCAAACCCCGGGGTGTAACTCAGCCCTGATGCCGCCCATCCGAGTAGGGCAGGGGGCAGTTCCTGGGAGGATGAGAAGGGTCCGAGCCCCACGGGGTGATGAGAAGCTCAGAAGAGCTGCAGGAATCTCAGGGAGATCCATCTCAATCCCCAGGGGATGCCCCGAGGAGGCAGAAGCCCCCTGGGAGGGCTCATAAACGCTGCTCCGTGTTTGCTTTGCCCCTCGCTCCAGCCTGGGACAGTCCTGCCCTGGAATCTGCTCCTGCTTTGCTCCTCCAGCCTGGCCAGGGCCCGGGCGGCTCCTCAGCCCGGCCACTCGGCTGCGGGAGGGTGAGGGACCAGGACAAGGGGCACAGTGCGGCTGGAACCCCGAATAACCCGCCAGGATGGGGAAATGCCGCGGCCAAGGGGCAGAGGGAGCCACGTCCAGCCCCACGGCCCCTCCTGGAAGCGGCCCCAGCCTCACCCCGTGGGGCTCTGGGCATCTCTGCCCCTCTCTGTGCCAGCACTGCCCTCAGCCCATCCCTGCTGGGCCTCCTCTCAGCCTCCCCGGGCTGCCACCACCTCAGCCGTGCCCAGCTCAGCACCTCTCATGGAGGAATTATGGCCAAGCAAAGCTGCTAGAAGGAGCCCAGCCCCTCCTGGAGCAGGCAAAGGGGGATTTGCCACCACCCGGCAGCCCCCAGTGCAGCCTGGGCGGCTTTTTGGGCTGACACAGAGGCATGAGCCGCTGGAAAAGCCAGCAGGGAAAGGGAGATTTCAGCCCCTCCACACAGAGCACCCCAACCCCAGCTGCCTCAAAGCCTGCCTCGTCCTGCAGCTGCACAGCACCACCTTGCCTTGCCTTCCCATGGAGGGGCTGGGAAGAACGCTCTGAGTAGATTAGATGGGGTATTAGGAAAGATTTCTTCACATAAAAATGTTGTCCAGCCCTGGCAGAGCTGCCCGGGGCAGTGATGGGATCAGCATCCCTGGAAGTGTTCAAAGAACAGGTAAAGGTGGCGCCTGGGGGCGTGGGTGGCTTTGAGACGCTGGGGGAATGGTTGGACTGGATGGTCTGAGAGGGTTTTTCCAGCGTCAGTGATTCCACGATTCCATGATTAATCACCCCAGACCCAGGAGATCTCCGGGCACCTGCCCTGTGCCCAGCCCAGCTCTCCCGGCCCTGCAGGTGTGGCAGCCGCACCACAGCTGTGACAGGATTCAGCACAGGGACGTCAGAGCTCTGGACACCATCCTGGGTCACTCCAGGCTGTGTCTCTCCTGAGAATCCCTGGGGAAGGCGCTGAAACTTTCAGAGGTAGCACTTTAATCAGACACATAAATCAGCAAACTTCAGCCTGGGAGAGCTGGGGGTGCTCCCCTGGAGAGGAGAAGCTCCAGGGAGAGCTGCCAGCCCCTGGCAGGGCCTGAAGGGGCTCCAGGAGAGCTGCAGAGGGACTGGGGACAAGGGCTGCAGGCACAGGAGCCAGGGAATGGCTTCCCAGTGCCAGAGGGCAGGGCTGGCTGGGAGATGGGGCAGGAATTGTTCCCTGGCAGGGTGGGCAGGGGCTGGGCTGGAATTGCCAGAGCAGCTGTGCCTGCCCCTGCATCCCTGGCAGTGCCCAAGGCGAGGCTGGGCACGGGGGCTGGGAGCAGCCTGGGGCACTGGGAGCTGTCCCTGCCAGGGCAGGGGGGCTCTGGTGGGATTTAAGGTCCCTTCCAGGGGAAGATGTCACACGTTTTTCATACCTGATACAATCCCCAAGGTGAGCCTTGCCCTGAATTCCAGGGAGGTCAGGGCATGGATAAAACCCAGGTGGGGTCATTCATCCTCATGTCCCATTCATTCATTTACTGCTGAGCAACCGCACTAAACTGATGTAACACACAGTGTTCAAAATTTCATTTATACAGCAATAAAAAACTGCCATGAGAAAAGAAAAAAAATACTTAAACATGTTGATTTATGACATCAGGGCCTGTTCAGCCTTTAGCTCATGGACAGCTGGGGTCAGCCCAGGGAGCCTGGGAGGGCTGGGCAGGAAAAGGAGCCACAACACCCGAGGTGAGCGATCAGCTCCTGCCTGAGGCGGAGGATTTGGGGGTCTCGGGGATGCTGAATTCGGCAGCTCCGACGTGCCCTGGGTTCCTCAGCCCCCGGCGGGGTGAGCGGGCTGTGCGGCCCGGACGTGCTCGGGGCAGCGGAGCCGCGGGAGGCTGGGCCGGGCGCCTGACTCAGATGGCAGCGGGCTGGCAGCGCTTCAGAGCGAGCCGAGCAGCTTTGTCTCCTTTGTGGGAGGTGTGAATGAGCTGCACGGAGCCGCTGAAGGCTTCCCCGTGCCAGTTATTAGCAATCTGCCGGCTATAAATAGCTGCTGCCTCATTCCTCCGCGGCTGAGTTATCGCCCAGCTCACGTTCCCCGCTCCATGACACAATCCTTGTTTGCCTGCTCCATCCCGGTGATGCAAGGCAGCCCAAAAAAAAAAAAAACCTCCAACGTGTCCCGGCAGCGTGGGCTCTGCAGGGCATCCCAGCTCGGGACAGAGCTCCAGGAAACGCTCCATGGAAAGCCAGGCGGGTTCCAAGCTCTGTCCCCATCCCGCTGCCAGTGCGAGACCGGCAAAAGCCGTGACACTTCTCCCCGGGCCCATCAGGCAGGCGCTTCTCAGCTTTTTGGTTCATTTTCCTGGTCTTTCCCCCTGGATTTGGGTCTGGCCCAGGAGCAACGTGGCAGGGGCAGCTCCAACAGCACCGCGGAGCTCAGCAGATCCGGCTGGGGAAAATGTCCCAGGCTGCTTGTCCCCATAACCATTCCCCGCTGGCACGGACCAAGCGCGGCGCTTTTCCCTCCGAGCCAGGCAGCCCTCGGGGGAGGCTCTGCCTTCCCGGGCCTGCAGAGGCAGCGAGCTCCAGCAGCAGCCGGGAGAGAGCAGCGAGGAGCCAAGGAAGCGGCTGGGGCTCGGTGCCCCCCTCCTCAGCCCTCCTCAGGGACACCCGGCACCTCCTCTGGGTCAGCCGCGCCGCTCAGAAGGGCTGCAAAGCCACCCTGGGCTGAGTGTGGAGCCCCAGGGCCCTGCCACACCCTGGTTCCAGCGCTCCTTTGCACTCACTGGGTCCTGAGGGTGCAAAAGGGCCATGGAGGTTCGCACCCTCCTCTGAGGATGGCTTGTTTCTCACTGTAGGGCTGGGAGCTTTGCCCAGCCAGTGATCCCAAGAGTGATCCCAAGGAAGGTTGTGTCACACGGAGGCAAAGCCAGGGGCCCTCTGCAGGTCCCCTCTGGGTGCTCTGCGGTGTCCCTGCTCTCTTCAGATCCCCCCCTAGGTGCTGTGCTGTGTCCCTGCTCCCTGTAAATCCTCCCTGAGTGCTCTGCTGTGTCCCTACAGATCCTCTCTGGATTCTCTGCTGTGTCGCTGCTCCCTGTAAATCCTCCCTGAGTGCTCTGCTGTGTCCCTACTCCCTGTGAATCCCCTCGGGGCGCTCTGCTGTGCCCCTAAAGATCCTCTCTGGATTCTCTGCTGTGTCGCTGCTCCCTGTAAATCCTCCCTGAGTGCTCTGCTGTGTCCCTACTCCCTGTGAATCCCCTCGGGGCGCTCTGCTGTGCCCCTAAAGATCCTCTCTGGATTCTCTGCTGTGTCGCTGCTCCCTGTAAATCCTCCCTGAGTGCTCTGCTGTGTCCCTACTCCCTGTGAATCCCCTCGGGGCGCTCTGCTGTGTCCCTGCTCCCTGTAAATCCCCTCTGGGTGCTCTGCTGTGCCCCTGAAGATCCTCTCTGGATTCTCTGCAGTGTCCCTGCTCTCTTCAGATCCCGCCTGGATTCTCCACTGTGTCCCTGCTCCCTGTAAATCCCCTCACGGTGCTCTGCTGTGTCCCTGCTCCCTGTAAATCCACTCGGGGCGCTCTGCTGTGCCCCTAAAGATCCTCTCCGGACTCTCTGCTGTGTCCCTGCTCCCTGTAAATCCCCCCTGGATTCTCTGCTGTGCCCCTGCTCCCTGTAAATCCCCTCGGGGCGCTCTGCTGTGTCCCCAGGGGAGCAGATGCCAGCAGCTGGTCCCAGGCAGGGCCCTCTCCCCCTGTTCCCATCCCAGCCCTGGTTCCAGGTGCTGCGCCAAGAGTTCTGGGCACCAGGAGGCCCCTGGGTGAGGTTTCTCACTCCTGGGCCAGCCCCAGCCCCTCGCTGTGCTGAGGGGGGGTTCTTGGCAGAATCAATCACAATTCTTGGACCACCACCAGCAGCTTTGACTCTGCTTGGGCCAAATTCCCCAAAGGGCCCCTTTGCTGCTTCCATGTTGGCCGTGGCCAAGGTCTCTGGAGAACAGACTGGTCCAAGTTGGAATCTGTTTTAGATAAACAATGTTGGGTTATGGCCCGTGCCCAACAACCCGAGCCAGCCTCAAATGCAAACCCCAGCCCTGAGCCCAGCTCTCCTGGGGGGCCGTGGCGGTGGCTGTGGGCCCACCAGGGATGGAGGACACCAGGGACTCCTTAAATCCAAGAGAAACATCAGCAGGGGGATTTTTTCCCTTGGATTGTGACGTTGCACCGAGCGGTTGCTCCTGGTGTGACTTTAGGAGCGGGCAGGATAATTTTGGACAGTGGTGACTCTCACCTACAGGATAATTTCAGATGATGGTGATTCCCACCTGCAGGACCATTTTGGACAGTGATGATTCCCACCTGCAGGGCATTTTGGACAGTGGTGAATCTCACCTGTAGGATAATTTTGGATAGTGGTGGCTCTCACATGTAGGATAATTTTGGACAGTGGTGACTCCCACCTGTAGGATAATTTTGGATAGTGGTGGCTCTCACATGTAGGATAATTTTGGACAGTGGTGGCTCTCACCTGCAGGGCCGGGCTGTGCTCCCCAGTGTCGTTATCACTGAGAAGGGGAACTCACTCGTTTGGGATAAATTGAACAACTCCTCCTTTGTTCCCCATGAGAAACAGGAGCAGGAATTGCCCGTGCGGAGCCACGGGCTGATCCCGGGAATGCACAGGGAGCCCTTCCCAGGGAGGCTCCCCCAGGCTCCAGGACTATCTGAGGATTAATGACGGCAAAAGGGAGCCCAGCAGCAGCCAAGAGCGCGGGGACAGGAGCCAGAGCCGAGCTAAATGTCTCCATTCCCACTTGGGAATGCAGAGCTCCAGCTGAGCTGGGGTTCCATGGAGCCTTTCTGGGCCGTCCTGGGCAGGAGGGAGGAATTGGAGACCTGGATGGAGCCCCAGAGCGCTCCCCAGGCACACCCCGGGCTGTGCTGCAGCTGGGGGCTCCTGGGGGTGCTGATGATGCACATTTAGTGGGGTTTGGGTCTCCTGGTGGTGAGTATGCAAATAAACCCAGGGAGAGAGTTTGGTATGAATCCTTTTCCCTTCTCAGGGCTCACACAAAGCATTTGTGGGCGATTTGAGGAAGGCGTGAGTAAAGGGTGATTAATGCTCTCTAGGACTGGCTCTGGCAGAGAGGCTCAGTGGGCCCACAAAAGCAGCAGAAATGACACCGCTCCTTTCTGGTTTCATTCTGAAAGAAAATACAAGTTTAGGGTTCATTTTGAACAATAAAATTTGATCAGTTGATGATTTTTTTCCCTGATTTTTAAGACTTCGGGATAAACCAGTACCGGATCACTGGTGCTATGGCAGATGTGATTTAGGAATCTCAGAATGGTTTGGGTTGGAAGGGACATTTAAGGATCATCCAATGCCATCCTCTGCCCTGGCAGGGACAGCTCCCAGTGCCCAGCCTGGCCTTGGGCACTGCCAGGGATGCAGGGGCAGCCACAGCTGCTCTGGGCACCCTGAGCCCGGCCTCAGCACCTTCCCAGGGGACAATTCCTTCCAAATATTTAACCTTAATTTCCCTCTTTCTGTTTGAAACCTTCCCCTTGTCCTGCCACTCCAGTTCCTGATGAATAGTCCCTCCCCAGCTTCCTCGGAGCCCCTGGAGATCCTGGCAGGGGCTCTGAGCTCTCCCCACAACCTTCTCCTCTCCAGGCTGACCAGCCACACCTTTACTCTGCCACAGAAACAAATGCTGTTCTAAATCGAGGCTTTCCAGCAGCTGAGGCCTCTCCCCGGTGCTCTTTGGCATTTTGCTTCAAGCCTTGCCTGGTGCTCCCAGGGCAGGTGACGTGGCTGGGCGGCCACTCACGCTGAGGGAGTCCCCCCTCCCTCACCAGGGGCAGCTCCTGCATCCCTGTGGTGGCATTTCCCTGGAGGAGCCCCCTCCGGCCCCCGTGCCCAGCCAGCAGAACAGCTGGCTGCACAGCTGGAGCGCTCAGCTGCGGTGGGCAGGGCTGGGAGGATGCGGACGGGAAGGGAAGGACAGAACATCCCGGGAAAATCCTCATGCCAGGCTCTGTGGCTGAAGGGCTGAGCAGCTTTAAACCAGACCCTTGGCACAGACCCCGTACGGGACCCTACAGAAATCCCTGTTCCCTGATAGCTGTGCAGAGTGTGACGGAGGGACAGAGAGTGTCACTGTTTAGTCCCGTTTGAGGACACATCTGCCTCCCTCTGAGGTCGCAAAGTGCCACTGGGAGCACAGCAGGGTGTGGGGCCCAGCCCAGGGCACATCTCCAGGTTTTTCCAAGGAACCAAGAGTGTTTCTCCCAGTTCCTCCCAGTCCTGGTCCCCTCATGTCCCTGCTGTAGGTGTCCCCCTGTCAGAGCTGGCACTTCCAAGCGGGAGCTGTCAGTGTCACCCAACCCTCACAGGGACCCCCAGGGGCACAGCTGGGCCAGCAAAGCACTGCAGAGATTTTCCAGCCGCCCCGGATGGCTCCAGGCTGCAATAACCAGCAGCACACGGATCAGGCTTTGCCTGCCGCTGGTCCCAAGGGAGGGACAGGCAGAGCAGAGCAGGGATGTGCCGCAAGGGGCCAGATCCTCCCCAAAGGTCCTGCAGAGTGCCACCAGCACGGGGGGTCACAGTGTGCACAGTGTCCCTGCAGAAACCCTCTCTGGATCTGACGAGTAAATTTAAAATTTACAACGGGATCAAGAATTTGCAAAAGTTCTCCACCCCGTAGTACCCTTGAATTGCAGAGCCCTTTAAAAAAACCTGCGATATTTTCCTCCTCTAAATCAAGATTGATCTGGTGCCAGGAAATCGCCGACATTGTGCAAGGAGGGGGAAAAAAGCTGCGAAAGCACCGCTGGGAAGGAGCTGCCGGGAGAATTCGCATTAATTAGTTCGTGTTCTGCTCTCGGACGTGCATCAAATCCGCGGACAGCACTGAGGTTTTTCAGCAAATGCAGGTTTTTTTGTTGTTTTTGTTTTTGGTTTTTTTAAGGGACTATTGCTGGTAAGGTAAAATCCCACTAGATGGCACTCGGCGGACGCGCATAATTCATCTTTAGGGCTGCTGCGGGGCTGGGGCATCCCGGGCCCGGCCAGGGGGATCTCCTGCCCCTGCTGCGCTGAGGGTGCTGCTCTGGGGCTTTCCCGGTGGGACCCCGGGCCCCAAGGCCGGGGGAGATTGGCTGGGGTGAAGGCGGGGAAGCCCTGAAAATGCTGCTGCTGCCCCTCTGCTCTGCTTGGGGGGTTCAGCCAGACAGGGAGGGTGGCACTGAAAGGTGCCCCCAGTGCCCCACAGCCCCATCTGGGGTGGCACTGAAAGGGTGTCCCAGTGCCCCACAGCACGGTCTGGGGTGGCACTGAGAGGGTGTCCCCAGTGCCCCACAGCCCCGTCTGGGGTGGCACTGAAAGGTGTCCCCAGCGCCCCAGAGCCTTGGCACAGATGGCATCGCAGTGGTGACCCCACCACCGCACAGCTACTCTGGGGTGGCACTGAAAGGGTGTCCCCATCACCCCCCTGTCCTGTCATGGGTGGTGTCACAGTGGTGTCCCCATCACTCCTCAGCCTCCTGTGGCATGACAGAAATCTTGTTTTGACCCTTCCACGAGTGGCTCGTGCCAGGGAGCTGCCCTGTGATGGGGCTCTAGGACAGGGACAGCAGAAAGGGGCATTTTCTTCTTGTTCTTCCTCCTCCTCCTCCTGCCCCATTTCCCACTGCCCCCAGCTGGACCCCCCAGCCGAGGTGGCGCATGTGGGGGACTTTGGGGCATTGCTGGGCTAGGAGGAGCTGGGGAAATGGCCCTGTTTTGCTTAGAGGAATGTAATTATCACAGAGGAGAGGGTCAGGGGTTCGCAGCCCCACAGCACCGTGCCAGGGCTGGGGGCAGCTGGGAGGGGCAGAGCCCACCAGGGTAACCTGCTGTGTGCTGTGTGCTGTGGGAACATCCAGCAACACCCAAACGCCGAGCCTTTATTTCTCCTGGCCTCAAACCCTTCTTCGTGGTGTCTTCAGGGATGTCTGTGGGACCAGCAGAGCTCACCAGGGTTTTTTTCTTGCCCAGGATGGTTCTCCTCCTCATCCCCCTGCTCCCAGCCCCACTCCTGGGGAATGAGGACACCTCCAGACCTTCCTGCTGCCGGTGCCACCCCCTGGGGGCTCACGGTGCCCTCCTGGTTCCCTCCCCAGCATCCCCAAATGCTCCCTGCCCTGGGCAGTGGGGCTGCAGGGCCTGGTGTGACCGACAGCTTCCCCAGGCAATTCATTAGAGACAGGAGAGTGCTCCAGAAAAATCATTAATTTCTCTAAAGAGAAATATGCCCAGCACACCTGCCTGACATNGGAGGGGACAGCCGGGGGGTCGGGCTCTGCTCCAGGGAACAGGGACAGGAGGAGAGGGAACAGCCTCAGGCTGGGCCAGGGCAGGCTCAGGGTGGACAGCAGCAGGAATTTCCCATGGAAAGGGCGCTCAGGCCGTGGCAGGAGCTGCCCAGGGAGGTTTGGAGTGCCCATCCATGAGGTGCTCAGCAAACATTTCACTGTAGTGCTCAGTGCCGTGGTTTGGTTGCTGCGGAGCTGCTCAGCCAAAGGTTGGACTCGCTGATCTTGGAACATTTTCCAGCCTGAATGATTCTGTGATTCCGTGATTGTGGTGCCTTCAGACCCCAGTGAGGAGCACGGTTCACCACTCTGCCACCCTGCTGGGTACTGGGAGGCTGGGAGGGAGAATTCCAGGTGTCCAGCACAGCCCGGGGCTGCCGAGGTGAGGCCAGAACCCGATGTGGTCCTGTCCACGCTCCCTGTGACACGAGTGGCTCAGCCCTCCGCGCTGATCACACCTCTCCCCTCCATCCCTGTGCAGGGGGGCTGCGACTGAAGTTTCTCTGTGGATCTGGAGCCCTTGTTTGGATCTGGAGCCCCTGGATTCACCCCCGGCCTGGAGGAGGCTTGTGCTGCTCCCTGGCTGAGCCCGGCCCCAGGACAGGCGCCTGGGCAGGTCCCTGTCTGCCCACCCCCCAAATCTGGCTGCAATCTGTGCTGGCCCCGAGCAGCAGCAGCCGCCCCAAAATGGGAAATGCAGCCCCTTTTCCTCGTGCTCCGCGGGCAGGAAAACCGAGCCGCGATTCCGCCTTGGATGCTCCCAGGGCTGCCTGCTCGGGAATAGCTCATGGGCCAGGAATGTGGCTCTTCCCCACCGCTGCTATTTTCCCACTTAAATCCAGAGGAAAATGGATCAGCTGCTAATTAGCGGCAGGGGAACTCGCTGCAGGTTTATTAGGAATTTCCTCTTCTCCAGAAAAACCCGATTAACGGAGAGGCTTCGAAAGACCCGGAATTCTTCCAGCCCTGCACAGAGATCGCGGCCGATGCCCCAAAGACGAATAAATCGGGGGGAAAGGATGGAGCAAGGGCAGGAAAGGAGGATGTGAGTTTGCCTGAAGGGCTGAGGAATGCCAAGCAGCATCCCTGATTCTGCCACCGCAGAACCCCTGATCCCAGCTCGGCCACATCCCTGGCTGGGCTTTTATCTGCGGAATGACCTAACCTCGGAGCGAGCTGAGGCTGCAATAAAAGGCTGGCGGCTGCAGCGAGCTCCAGCCGGTATCACAGCAACAGCAGGAACGTTTCAGAGCAGGCTCGGCTCCGCCGCAGCCCCTGGGGTTCTGGGGAACAGCTCTTTAATGTCTGCAAAAGTGCTTTGAAAGCCGGCGGTGGGAAATGGGGAAGGGGAAGGACGCGGGTTGCTGGGAACAGGATGGGGCTTCAAGCAGCTCTGAACGCGACAGCTCAGAGAAATCACGCCCGGGGAGGAGCTCGGGGGCACAGCTCCGCTCAGGTTCCTCCCCAGGTTACACCTGGGAAATATCCAAGGAGATCCTGGGAGCTGCAGGATTGCAAGGATGCTTCAGGTGGGAAAAGGGCACAGGGGAATTCTTGATGATCCAGCAGTGCCCAAGCTGCCAGGACAGTGCCAGGGCAGAGTGAGCTCTTATTTACCCAGGTGCTGGGCACATGGGGATTTGGAAGCCCTGCCTCACCCCCAGAGCTGTCTGCACGTCCCTGGAAGGATCCCAGGAAACTTCTGTCCCCTCCGGAAAAATTCCTCTAGAAGCCTAGAAGTCCCCACGGGGGGCAGAGTGGGGTTTGTGGCCATCACTGTAACCCCCAGGATGACACGGGGCTGGGACAAGGTCACTGCTCCCTCCTGCACGTCCCTGGAAGGGGGAGGCAGAGTGAGGAGGGCCCCAAAACGAGCCCGGCGGGGATGTGCTTTGCCATCCTCAGGTGCCCTTTGGCTCCATCCACGCCCGCTGCGCGGTCAGCCAGGCTCCAACCTGGCCAGGCTGCAGGACACAAATCCACAGGAGACCCAGCGCTGCCATCCTCCCCTTCCAGCAGCTGCCAGCACATTTTGGGAACGGAGCTGTCTGGCGAGGCACGGAGCTCCACATCTCCTCCTTGCCAATGTCATAAAGGCCTTAAAACGCTATAATGGGACCTCTGGTGTCCAGCAAAGCAGAGACTGTTGGATTTCATAGCTTCTCCTCCTTGCTGAAGCAGTACCCCTGGGTTACTGCACTTATTAAATTAGGAGCTGTAAAGCAACTGGGTAAATAATAAATTGCTAGGAGGAAATAAATAAATAATTTTTTTAAAAGCCACCCATTGCAGTTATTAGTCCTGATGAGTGAATTAGGTGTGGAAACAGCAGCTTTGAAGTTCGCCTCATTAAATCACACACCAATTCAGCACTTATTAGGTCTCCAGTCAGAGATATAAAGCCCTGGAAGATGGGGCTGCTGTTAGCAAGAGCCATCACTGCTGCTGCTCTGGGCAGCCTGCGAGGCTCCAGCTGCTGCCTGGGCTGGGAGAGAAGGGGTTAAAGGCCCAGCTCCTGGTGCCCCGTGAGAGTTTGGGAGTGGTGGGGTTTGGCCCTGAAGGAGGAGCTCAGAAAGGGGGTGATAGCTGCACCAGTGTTCACACAGGGTCAGGAGGCCATGGAAAATGGGATGGGAGGGGATTTTGAGCAGGATCACCTGGGATTTCACACAGCCTCGGCCACCACTGCAATGTCTACCTCAAGAAGTTGGGCTCTTCCACTGAGCAACGTAAACCCACATTTCAGAGGCTTCTCCCCATGCCCTCATCCATCCATCCATCCATCCCGGCTTCCTTCCCACAACCCTCATCTCCTCGTCTCCCCACACTTGTCCCCTGCCAGCTGGCACTGAGTGACAGCCCCACATCCCAGGCCAAAAGCCATGGGCACAGGGCTTGTAAAAAAATATGTAAATCCCTTCCTCGAGCACAATACTCACCTTTAAACGCCACCTGGTTTTTATCTAGCCCCACTCCTTTCATAAATTTGCACCCTAATGGGTTACAGAGATCTTAAAACCAGAGATCTCTGCTGGAGCTCGGTGTCACACAGGGCCCTGTTGGCCTTGTGTCTCCAAAGTTACGAGGTTAAAGGAATAACACATTTTGCAGCCTTCATTTTTCCCATATGTTAGGAAAGATAAGGTCACGGTTTCCAGCTTTCTTCGCAGCCACGATACTTGGAAATCTATTTTTACAGTGAAAGTTTCGGATTCTCAGCGAACAAGCTGATTCCAGGAGCAGAAAGCGGCGAGGGAAAAGCGCTGAGGGATGAAAAATCTGGAGGCAGCAGTGGCAGGGCAGTGCTGGGAATTCCCTGTGCTCACAGGCTTCCAGGACCAAAGGTTTGACCAAATGTTGGGACCACGGAGCCAACCCTCCCTCTGGGAGCTTGGGATTCCGTCTCCTAAACCAAATATTCCAGCTGGAATGCTGCATTCCTTTCGGACTGACTTGGGCAGAGCTGTGGCCTGAACTGCAATTTGCAGCCAAAATGGGGAAAGACCTGCTGAGATAAAAAACACAGTGGGTGTGCCCTCACCCACTGCCATCTCTTGCTGAAACTGTGCCCTTTGTAGGGCTGGGATTCCAGGAAGAATAAAGGAAATTCATCACACAGGATTTCTCTAGGTTTAAAGCGGGTGCTGGTTACCTGTCATTGTAGGACACGAGAAAATGAATGACTCCAAACACTTTTCAGAATAAAAAGAGCATAGGGAAGGCTTTATTGTCTAATTCTTACTACTTTTTATAAGGTGTTCCAATACAGACTTAGCATGACTGGAACGACGCCTCTCTAATCCCATTGGTTAAACCAGAGAAACAGAACTAGAAAGGCAAAACACTACCTGGAGAAAGATTGTTTTGAGAACGGACAGTTGTTTAATGTCGCCCTGATTTTTCAGCCTTCTGTGTGTCTCACAGTTCATAGTTCTTAGGTTGTTTCTGACACACGGGTGTTATAAATAGAAGCAATGTTTTCCTTAATTCAAGGTAGTTTACATTCCTTGTTTTAGAGATACGGACAGCTGATGGACAGTTGTCTTGACCAATGGGATGGGGAGAGGTGTCAACCTTCTCCCCCGGTCCCTGGCCTTTGTAGAAATACTATAAAAGTGGAGTCAGATTTGATAATAAACAGTTCGTGCCTTCTCACCAGAGCATGTGTGTGAGTGTTTGTGTGTCTAACAACAACAGTTTACCAAAATTGTTTTGAGAAGAAGCTTCCTTGAGATATTTTTCCCTTGGGAGAAGTTCACAGCTGCTAGCAGGCTGAAACCTCTCAGACTCAGAAATATCAGGCCCAGAGGTTACCTGTGTAAGGGGAGGCCCAAGGGCAGGGCACGGGGTCCTTTCAGTCTGGGATGGATTTGACTCCCAGCTCCTGAGCACAGAAGCAAATTCTGGCTGGTGCTGCCTCCTGGGAGGCTTTCAGCCATGCCTCACGCTGTGATGGATCACTTGGGATCACAGGATAACCCAGGCTGGGAGAGCAGGCTCAGCCAGGGAGCCAGGCCGGGTTACTCCAGCCTTTATCTCAGCTGGGCTTGAAAACTTTGCCTTTTCTCCCTTTGGAAGAGTCAGGGCCACATTCCTGAGGGATGTGAGCAGGTTCCCTGGGAAGGCAGTGGAGGCTCCTGTATTTCCCAGGGGTGTTAATGTCCCTGGCAGCACACAGGGACACATCTCCAGGTTCTCCCCCATAAAACAGAGGATCGGGCTGCTTGCACCCTGCTAATGGTGAAAGCCAAGCTTTCCACTTCATCCTCTGGGCCCAGCAGCTGTGGGTTTGTGCAGAACACCTTAGGAGACGCCAGTTTGAAATGAAAAGCACAGGCTGACACCTCGGGCATCTGAGACAACTTCTGCACCTCGCTTTTGGTGCCCCTTGGAGGCTGGCAGGGGGCACTGGTGACCCCAGCAGGACACGGGGTTTGTTCGCAGGTGATTTGTGCTTGTTTCTGCCTCTCAGGAGGATGAGGTCATGGCGGCGGCCAGCGCTCCCCTGCAGGGATCTGCTGCAGTAACCCTCAGGCTGCTGCTTCGGGCAGGATTCTCCCGGGTTTTGCCCACTGCACAGGTCCCAGCCCTGGAGATGGTTGGGCATGGCCAGGCCCTTGTGCCCTGCACTGCCACAAGCAAGGCACAGCCTCAGTCCTGATGCCCATCCTGGGGCTGCCCTGTCCCCTGTCACTGGGGCTGCGCTAAATCCCTGGAGCTGCCCTGCATCCCCGGGGCTGTTCTCTATCTCGGGGCTGTTCTCTGTCCCTGGGGCTGTTCCCTATCCCGGGGCTGTTCTCTATCCCGGGGCCGTTCTCTGTCCCTGGGGCTGTTCTCGATCCC
>WBMY01014274.1:32371-42439 GCA_013397315.1 Donacobius atricapilla
GACACTGCCCTGTGTGTGACACCGTACATGTGTGACACTGCCATGTGTGTGACACTGCCCCATGTGTGTGACACTGCCCTGTGTGTGTGACACTGACCTGTGTGTGACACTGCCATGTGTGACACTGCCTGTGTGTGACACTGCCTGTGTGTGACACTGCCTGTGTGTGACACTGCCTGTGTGTGACACTGCCTGTGTGTGACACTGCCTGTGTGTGACACTGCCCCTGTGTGTGTGACACTGCCCCGTGTCACTGCCCTGTGTGTGACACTCCCCCTGTGTGTGACACTGCCCCGTGTGTGACACTGCCCCGGGCTCCTCCAGAGCAGGGCAGAGACTCCCCGGGACCCCCAGCAGAACCTTCTCATGCCCCACGTCCCTGTTTGTTGGGATGCACCTGCAGAGAGCTGAGCAGGACGGGCCCTGCCCATCCCCGCCCCACCAAAAACCTGAGGCAGGCACAGAATCAGAGCCACTAACGCTGGAAACGTCCCCCGGGGTCACCAACCCCCAGCAAGGGGGCCCAGGCTCACACCCTCCTGGGGATGCTGCTCCCAGCACGGCACCGCCACACAGAAACCCCTGGAAGGAGCCTGGGGGGACACAAGTGCTCCCATCCATGGCAGGATGTCCTGCAGAGCAGGGCTGTGCCCTGGCTGGATCCTGCTCCTCTCTCAGAACCCACAGCAGCTTCAGAAAGGGGAAGACTTTACCTTCTTCGGCTTCCAGATCCACCAGTGAAGATACCAACACGCCCAGCTCCTGACATTTTTTGCTGTGGGCCTTTGACTTCATGTGTTTAGTCAGATTCCCTGAAAAGAAGCAGAAAATATATTTCACTCAAATACAGCTCATTTTTTATCACCTTCTTTCTCCCCTCCCTTTTTTCTTTTTCATTTTTCTCTCTTTTTTTTTTAGATTTTTTTCCTTTTTTTATAGCTTTTGCAAGCTTGGCAGTCACAAGTCAAAACTGTCTCTGGACCAGATAAAGGTTCCTGACTGTCCCCAAGCCCCAGCCCACTGCAAATCCCCCGTGACACGAGGCCAGGTCCCCCCTTCCCTCCCTTTGCTGCTGCCCTGGGGTGCAGGAGGAGGTGCTGGAAGGGCTGCGGCACCTTTCAGGTGTTGTGCAGCCTGAAAAAGCTGCTGGGACACACTTTTGGGGCTGGGGGAAGAACAGGCCGGGGCTCCTTTCAGCCGTGAGGGTGAAGCAAATAAAAATGGTAGGAAAGAGGGGATGGGAAACACATCCCAGTGTGGCATCACCTCCAACCTCATCTCCACAGCCCCACCTGCCTGGAGGGGAGAAACTCCTCAGCACCGCAGGGGAGGGCAGTTCTACCCTGGAAATGTTCCAAAAACACGAGGATGTGGCACTTGGGGACACGGGGCAGTGGTGGGGGCCTTGGCAGAGCTGGGGAAGGGTTGGCCTGGGTGATACTGGAGGGCTTTTCCAGCTTTAACGATTTTGTGATTCTACAGTAAAATGAGGGCTTGAGCTGCCAGCAAATAGGGAAAACCCTGCATTCCTGTTTTTCCCCAAAAGAATGGCTCAGGTGCTCTGGAAACATTCCAAAAAGAAATGGATTGGCACTTGGGGATTGGTTGGGCTGCGTGATACTGGAGGGCTTTTCCTGCTTTAATGATTTTATGAATTTATGATAAAACGAGGGTTTGAGCTGCCAGCAAGTGGGGAAACCCCTACATTCCCGTTTTCCCCAAAAAGATGGCTCAGGTGCTCTGGAATCATTCCAAAAACACGAGGATGTGGCACTTGGGGACACGGGGCAGTGGTGGTGGCCTTGGCAGAGCTGGGGAAGGGGTGGGCTGGGTGATACTGGAGGGCTTTTCCTGCTTTAATGATTTTATGAATTTATGATAAAACGAGGGTTTGAGCTGCCAGCAAGTGGGGAAAACCCTGCGTTCCTGTTTTCCCCCAAAAGGATGGCTCAGGTGCTCTGGAAGGCACCCAAGGGCCAGGCCAACTCAGCTCCTTGAGCAGGAGGAGCCTTGGACACCCTCTGGAATTCAGAGACCTCCAAAGGAGGTTCCTTGGGGCCAGGATGGGAAGAGCAGCCCCTGGGAGAGGGAGAACAGGATGTGAGTTCACTGGGGGCTGCTCTGGGATAAATCCTGGGCATCAGAGAGCACCTCTCTAATTCTACCTCCCAAATTACAGGCAGGTTGATTGGACACTACTTAACCCCACTTATAGCCCAGGGAAATGCTGGGCAAAGGGGAGCATTTGCTGGAGGGGGAAAAGCAGGCAGGTGGAGCAGACAAGAAGATGAAGGATAGGAGAATTAAAGCAAAAATGTCCCATTTTCCCTTTTCCTCTCCCACAGGTCTTCCTAAAATCCCAGCCTGAAATTGGGATTTAGATTAAAGCCCATCCAATCCCAGGGCAGGGACACCTCCCACTATCCCAGGCTGCTCCTAGCTCCGTCCAGCCTGGCCTTGGACTATTCCAGGGATTTATGGGCTGAGGGGACGATGGGAAGAAACCTGGGCCCTGCTGAAGGAGTGTTTGCGTTTCCCATCCCCTAACGTGCTCCCAGCTTTGCTGGTATTGACACCTGAGGGCACTGAGGAGCACCAGGCTTGGTTTTCTCACCAAACAATTTATTAAAAAAAGGAGGAAAACCAGAATTCTCCCACTTTATTACAACCTCCAGCAAGGACTGAGGTCCTGCAGTCCAAGTCCCTGAGCTGGTGGGAGCACAGAGGGCCTCTCTGAGCCTCTCCTCCTGCTGCTCTGGATATCAGGGACAAAAAAGCCACTATTCACTGGAGCAGAGCGTTACCCGTGGTGCCCTCACCTCTCAGAGAGGGCCACAACCACCTTGATTTCTCCTTAGCCCATGAATTATTTATTTCAGCCCATCCTATACAAAATGGAGCAGCTCCAGCAGGAGAGACCATGAGAGACAAAGGCTGACTCTATATCCCTGTGTATCTGGCATCCAACCCGGGTGAGGATTCAGGGGATGTTTAATAACCTGAATGCAGCAAAACAGCTGCAAATAAGAGAGATTTATTATTTTTAAGCCTCGTGTTTAACTGCCTGAAGCCCCACGGTCAGGACGCTCAGGTGTGAGGATGAGGCCAGCCTGGCTCAGCTCCCTGCTCCAAATCAGAGCCTCTTTCTCCACCCCAAAGCAGGAGTTTTGTCGTGGCCCCAAACCCACCCCGTGAGCCAGGAGCGTGTTCTCACGGACACCTCTGCTCCCAGTGAATCACCATTGCCTAAAAATGAAAAAAAAAAATCCCATCCACAGTCCTAGCTGTGGCCTCATGGAACTGGAATTTCATTTTGGAAATGAAAACCAGCACAAACACAGCCTGAGTCAGTGTGCTGCAATCCACGCTGTGCTGCTGCCTGTCCAGCTCACACCTCGCAGCCCGGCTGCCAGAAATGCCCCATCCCTGCAAAATCCCTGCCTGGAGCCTCTCCAAGGGCAGCAAAGAGAAAATCAGCCCGAGGCAGTGCCTGCTCTGAGCAGGGGCTTTGTGGGCATTCAGCTGAGTGGGGAGGGGACATCCCTGGGAGTTCTGGTGCCACCCCGGCCCCCAAACCAGCCCACAACCCCTCTGTGCCAGGACCAGCCAGCCCAGGGAGCAGCAGGAGGGAACAGCAGGAATTCCTGAGGAGAGGGGGCTGTTCAGGGCCACGCTGTGGGCTCAGGCTCTCCGCGGCCACCTCAGGTGTCCAGAGGACGGCAGGTTGGACCCAGCAGTGCCCCTGTCCCTCCCGGAGCCCTCCCGCACCTCTGCTGGCGCTCAGCTGTGCCAGGGCCACCAGTGCCACCTCCTGTTGTGTTTTCTGTCCCAGTGTGTGGCTGCTGCCCTCCTTCCCCAGCCCAGGCTCTGCCAGCCCCCAGAGCCAACAAATTCACCCCAAACACCAAAGGACCAACTCATTCCAAGCTTTGTTTCCTTCCCCTCCAGCTCCTTTTTCCTCTGCTCCGTCTCTCCCTTCAGCCCCCTTGGTCACACCAGGTAAAGGTGCTGGCCAAGATCCTCCTGCAAAGCTCTGGGTGCAAATTCCATTGGAGAAATCCCAACGAAACAGGGATGCTGCATCCTTTTAGGGAAGGGAGACTCAGCAGGGCAGGTCCTCGTCTGCCCCCTCTGCATCGTTTTAAGGAAATTAAAAGCTGGAGGCTCCTTTCCACTGGCTGAGAAGCTGAGTGATCATCCTGGGAGCAATCTGGAGGACAAGGATATTTATCTGATCAGGGCTCTTCTTGCAGTTTGTGTTTTTTTAGACCCCTTAATTAACGCTGGCAGGATTAAACGCTCGAGTCCTTCGGCAGATTTCCAGTAAAATCAACACCACTTTGCCTAAGTGAAAGCTGGAACTGAATCCTACAAGGGAAGACTCTCAGCTACTTGTTGCCTTGCAGAGTTCTGGCTCCCAAGTTAAAAAAAAAGGAGGAAAAAAAAAAGAAAAATAAAAGAAAACCACACAGCATTGCTTCCTTGGAAACCATGGAAAAACATCTTTGAGGGAGCAAGAGAGAGCAGCAGGGAGGCAGGATTTAAATAGCAGAGGAATTACACTGAACCCTAAGCAGGTAAGTGGTCCTTATTGGGGATTGTTTACCAAAAACCTCCCAGATTTGAAATAAACGGGCTATATTTAAAAAAGCCCTCAGGAATTGTTGGGAATTGTGAGCCCACAGGAGGAGCAGAGGCAGTGTGAGCACAGCTCCCATTACGCCTGCCCAGAACTATGTGCTACAGCTGCCTGAGCTCTGCCCATGCTGGGAGGTCTTACTTGGGACTTAGAGCAGCTTAAATGCCTGTGTTGTTCAGAGAAAGCTGTGACTCGAGGCTTCCAAAAGCTCCTAAAGCAGCTTAATAGGGACTAGAAGTGATTTCCCAGTTAAATTTCATAAGGAAAATTAATTTTTTTTTTTCTGGAAGAGCCATTATCGTGTTTTCAAGGTGACAGAGTTAAAGCAGAACGTGGGGAGCTGAGCCGGGAAAATGATCCTGTCTGTGCTGGGGATGCACCATCCCTTCTATTTGTGCTGCTAAATCTGATCAATTCAGCAACAACCAAAAAATAACCCCAAAATCCAACAAATGGCCGAGTGCGGGAGACAGCACCGTGACACAAAGAGCCAGAGCTTCACAGGATTAACAACTGTCACATTCCTCTTTGAAAATCATTTGGAAGGAGCTCAGCAGCTTCTCTGGAAGGAGGAGAGTCCCATGGAGGCAGGCTGGGAGAGCTGGGGGTGCTCCCCTGGAGAGGAGAAGCTCCAGGGAGAGCTGCCAGCCCCTGGCAGGGCCTGAAGGGGCTCCAGGAGAGCTGCAGAGGGACTGGGGACAAGGGCTGCAGGCACAGGAGGCAGGGAATGGCTTCCCAGTGCCAGAGGGCAGGGCTGGCTGGGAGATGGGGCAGGAATTGTTCCCTGGCAGGGTGGGCAGGGGCTGGGCTGGAATTGCCAGAGCAGCTGTGGCTGCCCCTGCATCCCTGGCAGTGCCCAAGGCCAGGCTGGGCACTGGGGCTGGGAGCAGCCCGGGGCACCGGGAGCTGTCCCTGCCATGGATGAGGTGACACTGGGTGGGATTTGAGGTCCCTCCCAACACAAACCATTCCAGGATTCTGTGATTTTGCTGGGAGATGACCTCACACACAGAGAACAAGCCATAACTGATACTCCGTGTCCCAAATAAATCCTTGAGACAGGTTTTATGTGGGATTTAAATAGTGCACAGGCCTTGATTTAGGTCTTGGTGTGGAGCTGACGTCCCCAGGTCCTCCCTTTATGAGGAGGAAAGCTTTAATTTACAGATTTCATTGGGCAGAGGAGTTCAGTTTTTTAAAAAACTTGATTATTATCTTTTATCCTTATTGACATATAGATTAAAGGAGTGAATTTGCACATGCAGCCTGCCCATATCCACACAGGCTATAAAATATCAGCCTCCTCCTGGATCAGACCTATCCCTTGCATCAGCCAAAAGCTGATACCCCAGAAAGGTACCCAGGATTTGCAGATTTCCAAATGCTGACAATGAGCAGAATTCCCGGTAGAGGATGAGACTTTACTGGCTGCACTGGCTACAGAAAATACCAGTGAATATTTCACTGGAAGTCACCAGTCCTTTGCTTCCAGCTGTGACTCCTGGATTTTTTTTCCTTTCTCTGGAGAGTTCCAGAGCCCCTTTGCTCAGTGTTTCATCTCCTGGCTGGATCCTTGGGGCATTTTCTGTCCCTGGCCTCACCACCCATGCGATGTCCAGGCACGAAATCCCTGAGGATGCCTCTGTCCTCATCCCAGGGGACACCCCCAGGAGCACAGGGACCGCTCCCAGGGGATCCCCAGGGATGCTCAGCCCCTTGAAGGGCCCCAGCCCTGGGGATATTTTGGGAATGTGCCCATCCCTGTGCCCTGCTCTCCCAGCAGGGAATTCTGCCAATTTTCCTCCAGCTGTACTCGCTCTGTGCTTTCCAGAGGAGGTTCAGGCTGCTGGAGATGCAATAAAATAAACTGTGCAGCCCTTTAAGGACTGGGGGGGGGGGTGCATTTAATTAATTTAATTTAATATATTTAATATATTCACATGTGCAGTACCCTCAGTGCTGTCAGGGGCTGATTTAAGGAACTGAAAATGAATTTATTGAAGACTGTGGCTGAGGCCGTGGAGCAGTCTGGTGTCTGGGAAGTGTGAGTGGCCCAGACTGTGAAATGGGTGTCTCCAGCCAGCAGGCACCGTGTCCTTTACACAGCTCCCTTTAAATTAGAGTGAAGCTCCTCGTCCCTTCTGACCTCCAGGCAGAGGCAGCAGCATCCACTCAGGGCTGTGCCATACATTTTGTCCAGCAATCCTGAGGAAACTGGAAGCAATCGGGACAGGAGAGGGAGATGTGAGTCTGAAGGAGGGCAGAAAATCACTGTGGAAAAGGGGAATTAATAGGCCAGCACTGCCCCTCATCCCAGCTCACCCCGAGCAGCAGGGAGGGAGGGGAAGGGAAAAGCTCTCCCCAACCTTCCTGAAAGGGAAAAATCTTTTTCTTCATTTCCTTCTTGCCCAGAAAACAATGCAGAAGCTGCTGAACCTCCTTTAAAGACCCTCTTGGAGGCCACAGTCACAAAGCTCCACCGCAGTGGAGGGAGAGACACCTCATTAAAGAGGCACCTTTAGATCTGGTCCAGAGACACCAAATCAAGCAAATCTCTACAAACCAAATTTCCAAGGCTGTTGTTCCCATCAGCTGAGAGTGCACACACACCAAAAAAAAAAAAAATCCCATGTATTTGCTTTAAAATAATAATAATAAAAAATATTCCCTGCTGTTCTGTAAGCCAAAGGAACAGATTTGCTTCCAGTGACAGAAAGGCACAAAAAGCGGACAATTAGTGAATAAGGGGAAATATTTAAAGCATTTTAAAGCAAAAGTTTTCCCAGTTCTTGGAACACGGACATAAATTTTCTAGAGTGGGAGAGGTGGGGGGGTGAGGTGCATTTTAACCAGATAAAGATCCTCATTAAAAATAATAACAATAATAAAACCCCATTTAACTGCTTCCAGCCTACTTGAGAGTTTAGAGCATTAGATCATGCTGGAGAGATCTACCCCAGCCAAAACGAAGCCAGCTCCACAGACCTCCCCCTGGAGCTGATGCTGAAGGCTAAAATTAACTCTGGAAAGCTGATTTCTAAAAAAGCCCCGGTTTTGTGCAAGTGCAGCCCGGCAGGAGGGAGAGCTGCAGCTTCTGCATTCTGCGATCCCCAGGGCTGCCAAACCCACCCGGCGCAGGGGGGAGCCGGGGCCCAGCCAAACCCCTCCAAAAGGAGCTGGGGAACACCAGTTCTGCAAAGCCCCCGCTCCTCTGGGTCACTCTGGTTATGAATGAGAACTTGAAATTGCATAAAAAAATAATCCCTGGCAGGGGCACGAGCAAAAAAATGGATTTTTCTCCTGCCCTTGCCGGTGATTTTTTAAGCGATCTCAAACTCTCGTTGGTAATAACTCTCCATCACCAGCTGATGCTTTCATCAACACACACAGGGCTTTTTTCCCCACCCCTGCAGAGCTCCTGGTGCCCCCCAACAGCTTTTCTCCCATTTCTGGGCAGTCTGAGCACAGCCCAGGGCTCTGCCCCTCACCCCCTCCCAGCAAAGAGCCATTCTCATGCAATCCCAAGTCACCATCATGCAACTATTTAGCCATAAATGGTTGTTCTGCCCATTCCATGCATCCATAGGCAAACGGAGACTTTGCCACTCTAATCCCAACAGAGTGTTGATGATTTCAGTTCTGTGGAAGGAAGCATCTCCATGCTCCCTTGCCCATGCCAAGCGGAAGGAGGGAAGTGTCTGTTTGCAATGTGCAGCCCGAGCGGACAGATCGTGGCCTTCAAGGAGCAGAGATGAAGAGCAAAGCAGCCAGAGGGGTGGTGGGGAGGATGGTTTGATCCCAGCATCCTGGGCAAGAGCCCTACAGAAGCATGGCGGGAGTGGGGTGAGGTGACGGGAGAGGCTGAGCGGGTTCAGCTCTCCAAGGGAAACCTCGGAACGAAGTCAGAGCAAGAGGGGACGAGAAAGGAAATGAATCAGAGACAGCTCCAGGATGGGAGGGAGAGGAAGAACCGCCACTTTGGATGTGCAGCATGAGAATCTGGCCTCAGACCCGGTATCACTTCCCGTTGTCCCCAGTCCCAGTGAGCAGCAGCACGTCGTCACCCAGAAATCCCCGCCAGCCTTCCCAGCAAAGCCGCCGGCTCCAGGCACTGCCCGCCCCGAGTCGCCCGCTCTGGTCATTCCCTGGTCCTCCCCTGTCCCCTCTGGGCCGGCACACGTGGCCCAGAGCGCGCAGCCCCCGTGGCCCTCCCCGCACCCCGCTGTGCCCCCGCCTGGGTGACACCGGGCCCTTCTGGGGCGCTGAGCCCTGCCAGCCGCGCCACCCTGGCACGGATGGAGCCACAGACAGCGGGTGTTCCACAACATCCTGAGCTGGGAGGGACCCACAAGGATCACCCAGTCCAGCTCCCGCGTGGGACAGCCCCCAGAATCCCCCCACGTGCCCAAAAGCGTCGTCCAAAGGCTCCCTGAACTCACGGATCTGCCAAGCTGTGAGAGTCTGCGCCCCGCACTTGCTGCCTTATCCCAAGGCTTGCTGCCACCACAGATCTGTGCAACCCAGGGTGCCAGACCCCTACAAGAAGTTACGGGCACCTGGGCACCCCTGGCCCGTTTGAAAAGTCCCATTCCCCTTTTCTCTTGGAAGAGCCTTTGTGTTTGCAGCTCCTGCCAGCGCTCCCTCACACCCTCCCGAGGCCATGGCAGAGAACGCCTGCGGCACGGATGGCTCGATGTCCCAGGATGAAGGCCTTGGGGAGGAGGCCCGTTGATGTGATACAGAGAATGTGGAAGCCACATGCAACTGCGGAGGATGAGAATGGGCAGATCTGGAGAGCACCAGCAGGAAAAGCCACCCAGAGCCTGGATCCGGGGCTCAGCCAGGAGCCTGCAGCTCCTGCCCTCGCTCTGGGGTGGTTTTGTTCAGAAAGCCCTTCCAGGGAAGCTGCATTTCAGGATTTTTCCCTTGGAGAAGCACGAGGAGGATGGCAGGGACGCTCTGCCGCAGCCTGGCTTAAGGCAGAGCTGCTCCTCTTCTGAAAACACCGACTGATTTCCAACTCCCTCATCCCCCTCCCTCCACCTCCAGGGCTTTGGCAGCCCCTGGGAATGCCTTCCCTGGCCCTTTGCCAGTGCCCCCCAGCAGGCTGGCAGAGCCACCGCACTGGGCAGGGGAGCTGGGAGCTGGCTGTGGCTTACCTTTGGTTTTAAAAGCAAAGTTACAGTACTTGCAGACGTACGGCCTGACGTCTGTGTGCGTGCGAATGTGTTTCTTCAGCATGCTGGGTTTCTTGCAGCGAATTCCACACTCCTCACAAACATACTTCCCTCTTCCACGGCCTCGCACATACACATACTCTTCGTTTGATTTGTACCTATGAGCAACAGGTGGCGTGATAAAGGGGAAAAAAAAAAAAAAAAAAAAAAAAAAAAAATTCCCCCCTACACAAACGTCACACATTTGCGGGG